>CACRXK020005811.1:0-26910 GCA_902702795.2 Paramuricea clavata
CCAGGATCACTTGCACTATTATTTGACTTCAAAAATTCCAATACAAAAAGCCACTTTAATAATAACCTATCTAAGTTGATAGCTAAACGTCTTCAGATTAAAGTAGCTGGTGAAACAGCTTATGACTGTTCGGGAGAGAGTTTGTACGAAATATACAAAGATCTATGGCTAACAGAAGGTGATAGAAATAAGATGACCGAACAGGGTCTTGCAAGTGAAAATCTCAGGAAGTTAATATCAGGTGATGACTCAGGAGTAAAAGTAGGTGATGCTAATAAGTTAGCAGATGCGCTTCTCCACAGTGTGTACGGTTCCAAGCTGAGAAAACCAATTGATAAAATAATTGCAGACCATGCATGGTCTATACACACCGTTCTCCATGAACAACAATCCTATGTACATCCTCACACTCCCGCAATCAGATGAGATTATGACTGCCCAAGGAGGTGAAGCTAAGGGTAATTATAAGCTGGACAATCTTGAGTTAGAATATGAGACCATTGAGAATAACGCCCTTGCGAGTGAAGTATCAAGGATGTATTCAACAGGTCGCTCACTGTCCTACAAACATGTTACTCTTATGCGCACAAGTAGTTGGGACAAGGATCTTACCATTGTGAATGAAAACATAAATATCCCCAGAAAGAGCATGTCAGCAATTGTCCTCCTATTTACCAGTACAGTGATAAATGATTCTGAACAATATATTTACCCAAACATTGATAAAGTGAACCTAACCATTGAAGGTGTACCTAATGCAGTCTTCTCCCAAGGACTTCCTAAAAATAGGTTCTTCGAGGAGGCAAAACGGTTTTTCTGCCCTATGTGTGAAAAATCTATGGCAGATGAATATATGTCCGTCAGCAGGTTCTTCGATAATGGTTTCGCTCTAGTAATTGATCTAAGGTCAACACAGGATGATACCACTGGTGGAGGAAGGAGAATTGTTAACACACAGTCGGGTGTACTCATGGAAATCAAAAAGAGAGCCACAACAGCTGACGTTCGATGTAATATTTTTGTTGTATCAGATGCCCTCCTTAACTTTGCTAACAGAGATTTGTCAAGTATTCAATACTAACGGTAAAGCATAGAGATGCAACTCGAACCACCATTCAACATGCTTATAGTAGGAATGACAGGAAGTGGTAAAACTCAGTTCTTACTAAATATGTTAGAAACGGAATACAATAAAGTTTTTGATTACATTGTGATTATATGTCCAACAATAGAATGGAATATGACTTACATTAATTGGGCTCATATTAGTGATCACGGAGTCATACAAATTCCATGTTCACAAGAAATGATCAATCTAGTTCTGAAGGCAGTGTCCACCATATTTCGTGGAACTCAAACTCTCATTATAGTGGACGATTGTGCAGCAAGTCAAGATGTAAAGAAAAGAGTCTCAGAACTGGTGCGTCTAGCATTCTCCGCAAGACATTACAACTTATCTGTTATTGTAATTACCCAACAATTGTCATCAATTGCAAAACCATTCAGGGAGAACATTTCCAGGTTAGTTACATTCTACAACCCTAGTCGCAGGGATATGAAGGTCATAACAGATGATTACCTAAGTGGTGTTCCTCAGGAGACAATTACAGAGATAACACAGGTACTAAAAGATGAGAAGTTCACCGCACTGGATATACTACTTATACACCCTTACACATACACTATCAAACAAAACATCACGTAGAATATAAAAGATGAAATCTGAATCTGACGAAGAAATATCTGCAGCTGTGAGGGAAGTAGAAGAGGCCGCAAAGGCACCGCAAAAGAAAGCTAAGTCTATCGCAAGAAAAACCGCAGATAAGTCGCAAACTGAAAGTAAAAGAGACAAGCTTATAGAGCTATCCAGGGATGGTGTAATAGAGAAGTCCGCAAGTTTTATAAGAAAGTCCAACAAGGATGTTGTGGATAGACTATATCATGAGTATGAAAGTCAGAGGATGTCATGTGCAAGTGACTTCTTATCAACTCTTATTATCTCAAAGTTTGCTTCTGTATTAGGAAGTTTCGGTGCAGTGGAATCATCAGATAAGCTATCAGAGGAACTACTTAGTGATAAGCTTCTAAAGGATGACGTATCATATCTAACAAGGACGATATCCCCCAACATTCCATTCATAGGTTTAATATCAGGTGGTTGTACAACAGCTAAGCACGTCGTTGCTCACAAGTGGAAAAAGAAGGAGAAGCCTGAGGAGATATCAGAGGAAGCAAAACATATCTTATTAAATACAGAAGAAGAAGAATGTCAGGATACGAATGGGAAAACGCTTGGGAAGGAACAGAGTTTGAAGACATAATTACTGAACTGATTGAAAAAACCGACAGGAATAGGGAAAGTCTAGACGCGATTCAAAAAACACTGGATTCGTTAGAGAAAGACCTATACGCGCTCAAGGATAAGGTCATAGAACCACTTCAGTATGATTTCCAGACATTCAAGACTGATACGATAAAAACAGTTGTAAATATATACAAGAAGCTACATGAAATGTAATATTTTATTTGCTGTAGGATGTACATAATAAGCAGCTGGGTGGGTAGAGGGAATGCTGCTTCATAAATTAGATTTAAACGGTATATAAAATAACCATAAAAATTTTTACATATATAGTATAGAGAAAGATGGAAAAACTATTCAGGAACCGAAAGTTGAATGTTAGTGTGAGAGCTGTAGAGAGTGGTGAGGATGTACTGTTTTATGCAAAAGATGTGGCGGAATCTCTAGGGTACGCTGACCCAAAAAAGGCAGTTCAGAAATTAGTTAGGAAACAAAACAAGGTGAGTGTATACGAGTTACGTAAGAGGGGCGAATCGCCCCTCTTACAGAAATGTCACCCACAAACAATCTTACTTTTTGAACCTGGTCTGTACCAGCTAATATGTGGCTCAAGGCTCCCAATAGCTGAGGACTTCCAGGACTGGGTGTTTAGAGAAGTCCTCCCATCTATCCGCAAGACGGGCTCGTATAATTTACCAGATAGAAGGTCACTTAGATATAACCAAATAATCCTTATAAATGAAACGGACCTTCATCACGCAGTTGTGAGTTACATTAGAGATAACTACCCAGAGGCTGTAATAGTACCTGGCTTAGGTGAGTACCAGGATACGGTGTCAAAGAGATGTGATGCCTGGAAAAAGGGATACAAAGGTGGTCAGCCAGATCTTATCATAATGAATCCTATGGGTAAGTACAAAGGATTTGCCATCGAATTTAAGTCACCCAAGGGCACTGGAGCTGCAAGTGAGAAGCAGGTAGTATGGCTTCGTAAGCTTATGGAAATAGGGTATATGATAATGATATCCGACGACTTGATAAAAACTTGTATCAGAATTAACGAGTACTTCTCACTTAAGAAAACTGTAAGGAAAGTTGCAGTAAGAAATTCAACTTGCGACGTAAAAACATACAGGCCAAGGTTCAAATCAGATAAGTACTAAGTTATCTCACCAGTAGATTTAAGTTATCTCACCAGTTATCTCACCAGTAGATTTAAGTTATCTCACCAGTTATCTCACCAGTAGATTTAAGTTATCTCACAAGTAGATTTGAGACATCTTACAAGTAAATTTAAGTTATCTCACAAGTAGACTCTAGATGTCTCGCAAGATAAAATCCAGTTAAACCTAAGGTATCTTACAAGTAGAATGGAAGGTAAACCTGAGCAAACTCAAGTAGTAACAAGTGAAAAGAAGAAAGACCCAAAAAGAGTAGCTGCGGGGAAACGGTTAGCTGCAATCAGCAGAATAGCAAAGGAGAGGAAAAAGAAACTTGCAGAACCTGAGGAGTCATCCAGCAATAACATGATCGCATACGTAGGAGTGGTCATCGCATTGATATCCCTTGCTCTAGCATTTAATCAGCATCAGAGAGAAACAGAGAAACCAGAACCTAAGTACGTCCCTGAAACTGTAGAAGTAACCAGGAAAGCTGATGCGTTCAAGTTAGATTCACTTGAATGATACGTTAAACATAATATATATTATAGCAAGATGAGTAAAGAATCAAAGATGACCGCGGAAGTGTACAACGCAGTGTTACTTACAGCAGGAGCAGTTGGTATATCAATGGCATCGAAGAAACTATTAAAAGAACCATTAGGCACCCCAGAGAACGTAAAAGGAATGGTAAAGCTGGCTGTCTCAGTTAGCCTCTCATCTCTACTAGTCTCTTACCTGAAAGAAAAGAAGTATATACCAGATGATCCATTTAAAACCTAGGTAAGACTATACAATGGCGGGAGCAGTAGCAGGAGGACTATTTAACGCATTCGCATTTGCCGGAGCAGGATACCTATTTAAAATGTTTGACAAGAACGGATACGCCGAGGAAGCCCACAGACACAATATTGCAATGGAGAACCTAACAGCTGAAAGAGAGAAGTACCTTGAAGAAGTCACCGATAGAAGAAACAGACTTGCGCAACTTAAGGCCGAACTAGCTGAGGCGAATAGGGATATTAATTCAATAAATAAGGCATTGGAACTCATCAGGAGAATCAACGAGCTAACACATAGAGCTATGCCAAAAAAGCCGCAACTAAGTAACCACTACAAACCTAGCTCAGAAATGGAAGAATATATGGCAATATTTGGTTTAATTATGGGTGGGGTGGTTGGAGGGGCAGCTTATTTATTAATTTAATACGGCAATAAATTTTTACACATATATTGTAGAGAAATGGACTGGCTTGCAATGGTAGACGTTGACGAGGTAATAGCCCTTGGTAAAAGGGTAGACACTATAGAGGAGTTGGAGGCCGCGGTTAAAAAATATGTAGAACTGAGAATAATAAGGAGACGTAAAAACAGACAACAAAAACAAACAGAATATTTTAACACATATAGTATAGGGAATGGACTGGCTGACACTGGTAACACCTGATGAAATGGAGGGAGTCGGTAGGAGAGCAAAAAACATTGAGGAGCTGGAGGCCGCAGTAATGAAATATGTGAGAGGTAAAATGAAGGTTGTACATACATACGAACCGGAATGTGTTGAATGTGGTAGTAAGTCTATTGTAATAATAGATGGAGCAGATGTATGCACACAATGTGGTACAAGTGACAGGAATGGCTTTACATACTATGTTAGTTACAACCACAACAAGGACGACTACCTGAAAAAGAAGTCTTGTCATAACAGAGTCCGTTGGTTTGAGAGACACTTATTAGAGCATGTTGCTTCAGGGGATAGGGATACCATACGGGAGCAGTTTAGAAGCATCGTAAGGTGTATACAAAGACTTAGACTGCAACGGGGGCGCAACATAGTTAGATATAAGTTTTACCTACTGAGGATAGCCAGCATGAACAACATCACGTTAAGAAACCCTCCTGAGGACATTAAGACCAAAAGAATTGTGGACATCCTTGAGAATAGGTTATATGGTAAGGTCTTCCCCGAGTTGGGATGGAAACCCATAAATTGTAAATATTATAATAACTGGAAATTAAAGAATAAATTATAAATTAAATAAAATATAAAATTATAAAATTAAATAAAATATAAAATTATGAAATTAAATAAAATATACAATTATTAAATTAATTATTAAATTAAATGTTAAATAAATTAATGAATTAAATAGCCCATTAATTAGGGCTATTTTTTTTTACCTATAGTATATAGAGAAAGAGTGAAAAATGGCGAACATCTTTGACATGAACGATATGACCGTTGAACAACTTATGGCACTTAGTGAGATAATCGATGACAGCGACTATGAAGGAAATCTTGAGGATGAAGTGAATAAAATCTCGGAGGATAAGTTCTACCGTGTTGCACCTAAGGACAAGGGAGAGAACATCTTCGCGGAAGAGAAACTATTCATCGATGAAGGTGATAGAGCTACGGATCCCAAGAGACCAAGAAGACTCCCACTGAACTACAAGGGTAAGAGAGGAATAATGCCAACATGGAAATATTCCGAGAGGCAGAAGGCAAAGGCTTTACTAGTTGAGGAAGCGTATCAGAGCCTACTAAGTAGAGGAGTTGAAGGTCTACCACCAACAATGGGAGGTAGATGGAGAACGGACGATCCTCAGGTAAACGCGGAGATGAAGAGGCTCGAAAACCTTAGAAATCCCAAGCGTCCTAGAGGTAGACCACCAAAGGTCAAGGTTGATGGTGAAGTAACCCCCAAAAGAAGGGGTAGACCACCAAAGGCCGCGGTAGCCGAAACCAAAGAAGTTAAGGTTGCCAAAAGGAGAGGTAGACCACCAAAGGCTAAGGTGGTTGAAACTCGAGAAGTTACGGTTCCCAAGAGAAGAGGTAGACCACCTAAGGCTAGAAGACAGACTGTCGCAGAAAGGTTCATAAGCCAGGGTCGGATAAAACTCTCGGTTCCTACGAACAGTGTCATAACACAGGTGGGACCAAATAAGTTCACGGTGACAGTGGATCTCAGTAGAAAACCTACAAGGAAAGCTCCTGAGGTGCCAAAAGGTGTGACTCCATGGAAACCTGTTCCCAAGCCTAGAACTGTTCTTCCTAAGGAAAGACCTGTTCCTAAGCCTAGAATTAAAATTCCTAAGGAAAGACCTGTTCCTAAGCCAAGGACTAAAAAACCAGTGCCTCCTCCAAAGTTACGAAAGCCTGCAAGGGTGACTAGGGAAGTTGTGGAGCAGCCTGTGGTGGTTACACCTGAGGAACATGAAATCGATCCATTTGGAACATACCTCGATAAGCCATCCTACACGAAAATAGAAACTGCCGCAAATGGAGCAGCTGTGACCTACTCAATAACTCCAAACTACATGGACCCACTGGACCAGATGACAGCAAGTAGGCAGGTGGTGAGGGGAATACTAGTGAACGAGTTGAAGAGAATGGGAGGTCTAAAATATACAGAAACAATCAAGGTGAGAATGTCGAAGGAAATCGGTAATGATAAAACAAAGAAGGACTCAATATACTTCAAGTCGAAAACTGGAACCGCGACCAACTTTGAGGATATCGAAAGCACTGCGGCACAAAACCAGCTGACAATCCTATCTAGAATCGAAACATTCCAAAACCTAGGTTCAAATTGGATTATACTAAATATTGAAAGCCACTACGTTAACATTGCAATGTATAAACCTCTAAAGGGTAGTTCATATATGAAATTACCCGCAGACATTAGTAATCCAAAATGTGGTCTCATTAATATGAAAAATGAAGATAACAAATGTTTCATGTGGAGTCATGTGAGACACGTGAGACCGAAGGCTAGGAGAGCAACTACTATAACACGACAGGATGTTGAGTTCTCGGAAAACCTAGACTACGAAGGAATAGACTTCCCTGTGAAGATAAGCGACATTGACAAAATTGAGAGAAGAAACTGTATAAGCATATCAGTGTTCGGCTATAAGGGTAAAAAGCAGTTCTATCCAATAAAAAACTCTAAGACAAAATACGACGAGCATATGGAGCTGCTACTCTTAGGTGACGGTAATGGAAACAATCACTATGTCCTAATAAAGGACATTAATAGAATGCTGTATAGTGTAAGTGGATACGAACACAAGAAGCACTTCTGCCTGCACTGCCTCCACAGCTGTAAGAGTGAAGAGCTGCTGAAGAAGCATAAGGAGACATGTCTCGAGGTAAATGGAACTCAGGCCACAAAGCTTCCCAAGGAAGGAACTAAAATAAAGTTCAAGAATCACAGGAACTCAATGCCTGCACCGTTTGTAATATACGCCGACTTTGAGTCCATACTGGTTCCTGAAGAGAGGAAAGCCGACCCTGAGAGCTCCGAGGAGAAGAGTACTACAGACTTATACCAAACACACAGAGCTTGTAGTTTTGGGTTAAAAACGGTGTGTCATTACGACGATCAGTACTCCGGTGAATATGTAAGTTACGTTGGTGAGGACGCTACGAATGTCTTCCTAAAGACGGTACTGAAGGAATCCATTAAGTGCCGGGAGATGGTAAACAAAATATTCAAGAAAAAGATGGTAATTACACCAGAGCAAGAAGCTGAGTTCTGGATGACAAGAAACTGCTCCATATGTGGTAATGACTTAGGCGACGACAGGGTGAGGGACCACGACCATGTAACCGGAGCGTACCGTGGAGCTGCCCATAATATATGCAACCTGAAGTATAGAATCACATGGAAAGTCCCAGTGGTTTTCCACAACCTAAGAGGTTACGATAGCCATCTGATAATGCAGGAGATTGGAAAGTTCAAGATGAACATCAACGTTGTCCCAAATAATATGGAAAAATATATTTCCTTCTCACTGGGTAAAAGTCTTGTGTTCATCGACTCGATACAGTTCATGGCCTCTTCCTTGGAAGCACTTGTGAGTAACCTTTCACCTGAAGACTTTAGGATAGTCGGTAAGAGGTGGACCGGTGAGGACTTCAAACTTGTGACTCAAAAAGGTATATTCCCGTATGAATATTTGGATGACATCAGTAAACTTAATGTTGAGGGTCTTCCAAACAGAGACAAATTCTACTCATCCCTATATGAGTCCGAGGTGAAAGAAGAAGATTACCAAAGAGCGCTGAAAGTATGGGATCACTTTAAAATGAAAACCATGAGAGACTACCACGATCTCTACCTGGAAACCGACGTTCTTCTTCTAGCAGATGTCTTCGAAAACTTCAGAAGAACTTGCCTGGAAAATTACAAGCTTGACCCTGCACACTACATATCAGCACCTAGTCTAAGTTGGGACGCCTTCCTGAAACAGTCGGGTGAGGAAATAGAACTGGTAAGTGATATGGACATGTTTCAGTTCTTCGAGAAGGGAATGAGAGGTGGAATAAGTCATATTGCCCACAGACAGGCTACAGCAAATAATAAGTACATGGAAACGTACGACGAAGGTCTTGAAAACAAGTTCCTTATGTACCTCGATGCCAACAATTTATATGGCTGGGCGATGTCGCAGCCGCTGCCTAATGGTGAGTTTAAGTGGGTCGAGAATTTCGATGTGGTAAACTTAGATGATTACCTTGGGAACGATGGAAGGGGTATGGTTTTAGAGGTTGACATGGAGTACCCAAAGGAACTTCACAATCTACACAACGGTTATCCGCTAGCACCGGAGAGTAAGGAGATCGGTGCCTCGATGTTGTCAGACTACGCGAAGGATATTGCTGATAAATTCCAGCTGACAATTGGAGGAGTAAGAAAACTGGTGAACTCCCTAGGTCCCAGAAAAAACTACGTCTTACACGCCCGTAATCTGAAACTCTACACAGAACTCGGAATGAAACTTACGAAGGTCCACAGAGCCGTCTCATTCAAACAGTCCCCTTGGCTTAAGAATTACATCGACTTCAATACGAAGAAACGGTCAGTTGCACGTAATACTTTTGAAAAGAACTTCTTCAAATTAATGAACAACTCAATCTATGGAAAGACCATGGAGAATCTAAGGAAGAGAGTTGACGTGAAATTAGTGTCATCAAAAAATGACCTCCTAAAACTTACAGCGTCGCCGTGCTTCCAGTCGCATAGAATTATGAATGAGAACTTAATAGTTGTAAAGCGAACGAAGGAAGTTCTAACTCTAAACAAACCGTGCTACGTTGGAATGAGCATCTTAGACTTATCAAAGACTCTTATGTACGACTTCCATTACAATACAATTAAGAAGGAGTACGGTGACAGGTCAAAGCTACTGTTCACAGATACTGACAGTCTGATGTACGAAATAAAGACTGACGACGTGTATGAGGACTTCAGGAGGATCGGTGAGGAAAAAGACTGCTGGGACAACTCAGACTATCCGAAAGATTCCCCATACTACTCAGCTCATAATAAGAAGGTGATTGGTAAGTTTAAGGATGAAGCTGCGGGAGTACCAGTGATTGAATTCGTTGGGTTAAGGTCGAAGATGTACTCCTACGCGAAGGAAAGTGGTGGAGGTGGAATGACCGCGAAAGGAGTGAAAAAGTATGTGATTAGAAACAAACTCACTCATGAAAACTTCAAGAACGTAATTAAGACGAGAGGTTTGATGAGACATAAGATGAACACAATCAGAAGCGTCAAACATAAAATCGGAACTTACGAACTGAAGAAAATCACACTCAGCTGTTTCGATGATAAACGGTACTTACTTGAAGATGGTGTTACAAGTTACGCTTACGGACACCACTCAATAGAAAAATAAATTGTTAAATAATTCTGATAAATAATAGATAAAAAATGAGGTAAAAAGACCACGGAAAAAATGGCCTAGAAAAAAAAATGGTCTAGAAAAATGAGCCCGCGTTCTTTGGGGAAAATTCGGGAAACCGCTGACCGGAAGTGGGGTGGGATCGCGGGCTGAAAAAGTGGTCTAGAACCTCTACTTCCTATACTACTCACATAGGTACCAGTGTACAATGCGTGCCACAATGTCATGTCTGCGTTTGTATTCTTTTTGTGCTAGCTTCTTGCATTCACTTATCAAGTGTGTTATATGCTCTCCCTTTTCCCCCACAAAGTCTACAGAGTGGAGACTCAACAGTTCTATGTATGTGAAACTTTACATAATTTGTCCTTAGAGCTTGTTCTTGTGCAGCACAAAGAAGTGCTTAAGTCTCGGGTTTCAACTCTCCTTTCTTCAGCCACCACCATGTCTTCTCCCTATCTACTTTTCTACCTAAACCTCTGTTATATTGTCCATACATTTTCTTGTCAATCAAGGCTTTCTCTACCTCCTCCACAGCTTTCTTTTTAAAATTTTCTTTTGTTACGCATCTTTCCGTTCCAATCACACCTGTCTTTGCAACTTGTTGTAAAAGTGGTTCCACACTGTTCTTTACATACCATCACAAACTGTTCTCCTCTGTACGAATTCATCCTTCACAAGTGATCAAACCTCTTCCGCCCTTTTCTCTCGGTAAATATAATCGATGAATGTCACTTCTTGGGTGAAGAGCACCAGACAGTGTCATCAGTTTACGTGTTTTGCGATCCATTGCAGCAATTTCATCTTTTTTCCATTTCAAAACACCAGCTCCGTACCTCAGCAGCGCAACGGCCTAAGTGTTCATTGCTATGATTTTGTTTCTGCCATTCAATTTTGTTTTCAGCACCACTCTTAATCTCCTCCCGTATTCCTTTACAAACTTTCTCTTCATTTCACCCTCCATAATTTTATCTAATTCCAGTATACCAAGATATTTATATCCATCTTCTTCTACGGACTTTATTGTTTTCTCATCAGGTAGCTGTATTCCATTACATTCCACAATCTTTCCTCTTTTCATTACAAGCATTCCAGATTTCTTTATCCCAAATTCCATTCCAATGTCTTTGCTAACTATATGGACAGTTTTCACCAGCGAGTCTACTTGCTCCTTGTTCTTTCCAAACAACTTCAAATCATCCAGGAATAGAAGATGGTTGATTTTGAGTTCTTTTCCTCGAAATTCATTCCCTACCTTTTCCTTTCTCAGTATCAAGCTTAATGGTATCATGCACATCACAAAAAATCACCGGAGATAAACTATCTCCTTGAAAAACACCTCGTCTTATCTTCACATTTCTTAGGCTTTCTCCCACAGATGTTAACTCCGTTTTCTACCGCAGATGTTAACTCCGTATTATTATTATTATTATTATTATTATTATTATTATTATTATTATTATTATTATTATTATTATTATTATTATTATTATTATTATTATTATTATTATTACTATTATTAAGCTTCTCGTATACAGTCGTTATGTCTTATCCAAAGTATCGTGGCATTTCATCATCGCAACACTTTCGAAAACATGGGTTTTGAAAATATTGATCCCGTAGTCAACCAGTACATCCGTAAATGGCTTGAAATTCCAATCTCAAGAACACTAAGTACTGTTTTTCTAACTCGCAACAAATTTGGTCAAAGCATTTATCCTCCATCGGTGAAATTTATCCAATGCCAAACAGTTCTTCGAAAAGCTTTAAAACTTTCTCCAAATCAATCAATCAACGAACTGTGGAAATCTACTAATACTCATACTAATATCCAATACGACTTTTATAACTCAACCAAAGAAGTGCTTAAAGACTTTCGGTCTGAACATGAAGATAAACTCCAAAATCAATTAACTTGTCAGGGATCCTTTTTCTCTAGTGTAACAAAGTTCTCCTTGTCGCATCTTAGCAAAGTGTGGTCTACTGCTCAATCAAAACTTCCGAAAACCATTTATAACTTTACCATACGCTATATCAATAACTCTCTTCCGACACGCAAGAACCTTAGCAGATGGGGATTGTCTTCAAGTTCAGAATGCTCCTTTTGTCTTGGCCCAGAATCATTATTGCACGTGGTCGCTGGATGTCGGTGTTATCTCGATCGATTTACGTGGAGACACAATTCAATCCTGAACTTCCTTGCCAATACCTTGCAAACTGTGAACGGTTCTGCCCTCTACGCTGATGTGCCTGGATTCAAAAGTCCTTCAATACTAACTGGTGATACGTATCGCCCGGATTTGTTGCTATCGTTATCAAATGGCTCTCTTTATGTGGTCGAGCTCACTGTTGGCTATGAGACAAACCTCGAGAACAACGTTAATCGGAAAAAAGCCAAATATAAAGAACTAGTAAAACAACTAAACGAAAATTTTAACGAAGTAAACTTTATAAATCTTTCTATGAGCTCCCTAGGTATTTTTGCGCAAGAATGCTCTACATTCTTAGAAATGTTAGGAAATGTTGGTCTGGACAAAAACTACCAAACGTACTGTGTTAGGAAAATGATGACTATTGCCATTCGAAGTACATACTATATTTTTTGCTGCCGAAATAAGGAATGGGAAAGTCCGGACTTGTTAACTATTTGAAATATCTAATTGTCTTGTATATTTATATATTTTCATGTATTCTGTCTTATCATTTTTATTAGTTCATATAGTTGTGATTCAAATAGCCAATTGTAAGTTACCTTAAATTAGTGAGATTTACAATTGTATATATAGTATATAACAAAATTATTAAAGTTTCCATTATTATTATTATTATTATTATTATTATCAAGAGGATAGACTGCGTAACCAACTAACATGCCAAGGATCCTTCTTCACAAATATTACAAAGTTCTCTCTTTCCAAACTGACGAAACTTTGGTCCACATGTCAATCGAACCTGCCGAAAAATATATTCAACTTTACTGTACGATTTAACAATTCTCTTCCAACGCGGCAAAATCTTGCAAGATGGGCTATATCGACAACTTCAGAATGCACTTATTGCCTAGCCCCCGAAACCCTTTTACATGTTGTAGCAGGTTGTCAATTATATCTGGAACGATACACATGGAGACACGATTCTGTCTTAAACTTTTTTGAGACGAACCTACAGACTGTCAGCGGATCATGTCTTTATGTGGATCTCCCAGGATACAAAAGTCCATCCATCATTACTGGTGACTGTTGTTGTTCTGATTTGCTGCTGTCAGCCTCAAGTGGATGTTTATATATCGTGGAACTAACTGTTGGGTACGAGTCTAATCTCGAAAAGAATGTTCAACGCAAAAAGGCCAAATACTCAGAATTGATCAGGGAACAAAGCGAGTATTACGAGAAGGTCAAATTTATAAATATTTCAATTAGCAGTCTTGGAGTTTTTGCAAAAGAATGCTTGACTTTCATGGACATGCTTAATGATCTTGGCTTCGATAAAAACCCACCAATAATACTGCTTTAGACGAATGACGACGATTGCGATCAGAACAACTTACTATATATTTTGCCGCAGAAACAGAGAATGGACAAATCCAGAACTACTAACCTTTTAAAAATTGTACTATATATTCGTTGTTTGTTATTATTGTTATATTGTGTATGTATAGTTATTATTGATTCAAGTAGACGATTGTAAATTACCTTATATAAGTGAGATTTACAATTGTATGTAACTTAAAAAAAATTCATTAATAAAGTTTCCATTATTATTATTATTATTATTATTATTATTATTATTATTATTATTATTATTATTATAATGAATGAGGAAAATGAGAATAATGAATAAGGATAATCATCAGAATGAGGATAATGTAGACTCAGTTAACCCTGAAATACCACATATAAACACGCAAGAAAACTTCCCTGACTTAAAAAAAGGAATCAAACTACCCAAATCGCCATTACAATGGTCAACTGCTAACGACTTTTTCAAACTAACATTTTCAAATCTTCCAATCACACCGCGGGATTTAAATAATAACATTAACACCATGGCAACAGTCGTCTATAACTATTTCAGCGAGAATTTTGGATATGTCAACAATCATAATGATGTTCAATACCAAAGAAAATATGAAAGCTTTTCAACTAAAGATTTGAAAAAATCATTAAAGAAATTAAAATTAGAAAACGGAGATATCTTGGAGATCAAGTTTGTCGCAAAGAAACTGCGCAACCTTCTTAATAAGTCTAATACTACGGACCCAAATAACACTGATAGTCATGCGTCTGCAAATATTGATCACGACAGTCGGATTGGTAAAAGTTTCTGGGGTTTCGTTAAACGATTTTTCAAACAGAATACTAGCTCATTTCCATCATTTAACCTAGCAGAATGTACATCATATTTTACCAAAACATTGTCCGCGATTAGACCAACTAAAACTTTCAACAACCCCAGTTGGATCCCAAAATTTGCATCTCCCCAGACGCCTTTTAATCTTGACCCCCCGACCTATCAAGAGATTACAAATGTCATCCGTAAAATGAAACCGTCTGGCTCACCATGTCCACTTGATCAAATATCTATCATCTATTTTAAACGCTGTCCTTATTTACGCTCGTACTTAACTGAGATAATCCACGCAGCCTGGTCTTGCGGTGTTGTCCCGTCTGAATGGAAGAAAGCATGCACGATTCTAATTCATAAGAAAGGAGAAACAGCAAACCCAGCGAACTTTCGACCCATTACTCTCGAATCTGTCCCACTCAAAGTTTTCACATCATGTCTTCGCAACAGGACATTTCAGTTTCTTGCAGAAAACAATTACATTGAACAGAACATACAGAAAGGTTTCACTCCAAAACTCTCAGGAACACTAGAACACACAGCACAGTTGGCACATATCATTAATAAAGCGCGTGTAAAACAACGATCACTTATCATAACACTATTAGATCTCAAAAATGCATTCGGCGAAGTCCACCATAACCTTATTTATGAAGTCCTTCAATATCACCACATTCCCGATCACATAAAGAATCTTGTCAGTAGCCTTTATACTGATTTCCAAACTTCCATAATAACTGAACAGTTCAATACTACCTTCATTACAGTCGGTCGTGGCGTCCTTCAAGCGATTGTCTCAGCCCTCTTTTATTCAACATGTCTTTCAATACCTTTATCCAACATATTAAATCGGAAAAATACCGTCAACTTGGATTTTGGAAATCCAGTGAAAACGGTACCCCATTAAATCCTCTTCATTGGTTCCAGTTTGCCGACGACGCGGCGGTTGTTAGCGGCCAAGAAAAAGAAAACCAAATGCTCCTTAATCGCTTTACAATCTGGTGTCAGTGGGCTCAAATGATAATACGTGTAGACAAATGTTCAACATTTGGCATTAGGAAACAAGTAACCAAATCCATTCAATATCTCCCAAAACTATTTATAAATAACTGTCTTGTACCACGTGTTGAACTTGGTAAATCGTTTCGCTACTTAGGTCGCTATTTTGATTTCAACATGTCCGACGAAGATCACAAATCTGAAGTATATGACACACTTACTAATATCCTGAATGAAATTGATGATCTACCATTACATCCGAAAAACAAAATTCTTTTATACAGTCGTTATGTGCTTTCCAAAATCTCTTGGCACTTCACTGTTTCTGACATAGGCAAAACCTGGGTTAACGATAAACTAGATAGTATCGCGTCCACGTATATCCGAAAATGGCTTGAACTTCCTATTTCTGCAACCCTTAGTAACGTCCTACTTCCCCACAATAAATTTGGATTAAATATCATTCTACCTTCAACCAAATTCCTTCAATGCCAAACTGTTTCTCGGAAAGCCCTAAAGTCGTCGCCAAATGAAGCAATCAATAACCTTTGGAAAGATACTAGCAATCACAAAAATGTACAATATGACAAATACAAAAACACCAAGGACGTATTAAACACCATCAGGAAACAACATGAAGACAAGCTTCAACACCACCTCATTTCACAAGGCTCATTTTTCTCCAATATCATTAAACATTCTACACTCTCATTCAACTCTATATGGTCCTCCGTTCAGAGTAAACTTCCGAAGAATATATTTAACTTCACTATCCGGTATATAAATAACACTCTTCCGACTCGCAAAAACCTTCTGAAATGGGGAATATCACCAACATCCGAATGTTCGTTTTGTTTGAATCCAGAATCACTTCTTTACGTCGTCGCTGGATGCAAGACCTACCTAAATGAAGGACGTTTCACGTGGCGTCATGATTCGGTGCTTAACTTCATAGCATCCATACTTAAATCTGTGAACCATTGTAACCTTTATGCTGACCTTCCTGGCTATATCAGTCCATCTGTTATCACCGGAGATGAATTGCGCCCTGATCTTTTGATAACACTTGAAAACAAATGTATTTATATAGTTGAACTTACCGTCGGATTTGAATCTAATCTCCTCACTAATGCAACTCGAAAAAGACAAAAATATCAAGATCTAATTAACGAACAGCTCAAAAATTATGAAAAAGTGAAATTTGTAAATTTATCGATTAGCTCATTAGGAGTTTTCAGCCACCCGTCGCTAGATTTCACCGAAATGCTGAAAGATCTAAAGTTTGATGAACAATGTAGAAAGTACTATGTTCGAAAAATTATTAATATATGTATCAGGTCCTCGTATTATATATTCTGTAAGCGTAACAAAGAATGGGATAACCCACAACTAATGTCATACTAATATTGTTATTATGTAGAGTGTTAATTCAAGTAGACACTGGTAAACTACCTGTAAAGAGAGGTTTATCATTGTAGTGTGTATATATATTATTGAAAGTAATAAAGTTTCCATTATTATTACGCTCTTTTACTAATTATTAAATAGTGTGGGAAATAGTTGGAAATGTGTTTTCTGGGCGTTTATTTCTCCAATTACGCTCTACGCAACGCTGAATGCGTTGAGTCATCGTGTCGTACCATGCACATGCCTTGGTGAGAGCAAGTTCATGGGATATAAATACGAGTGTCTCGCGTATTTAGACGTACCAATCTACATTGATAGCTTAAGTTTGTGGTTTACGAAACACAAACAGTGCTCAATACCATATAAATGGAGTGTATAATATAGTTTTTCGTTTTACCTCAAAAAACCACAACAATCCGTATAATACATCGTTCGCATCCATAAAACTTAATTTTTTTATTATTTCGCAGATATGTCTTGTCCAGCTGGTTGGATGAATCTTGTTTCATCATGTTTCTACTTCAGTACGAATAAGGCTATATGGTCTCAAGCCAGAGCATCCTGTAGAAAGCTTGGAGGGGACCTGGCTGTTCTTAGTAACCACAAGGAAAATAATGCCGTATGGAACATTGTTAAACAAAAACAGTTGGGTAATCCCTTCATTGGTTTGGTCAGAAATCAGGATAAAAAATTTTATACCGTCCAAGGAGTAAAGCCATCTTATATAAATTGGTACAGTGGAGAACCAAATAATCCTCATCTAGAACAGTGTGGGCAGCTTCTAATTCATCACAACGGCCAATGGAATGATGTTTCGTGCAACTCGAAGTATCATTTTATTTGTCAAATACAGCTAATTAAACGTAAGTAATTAAGATCTAATACGAACAGAATTTAAATACTACTTTGGCATGCGTTATTCTTTTAGTTTTTCATACCAATAGAGTTTAACTGTTTATAGCTGTCAAACGATGCCTTAATTTCTTACATCATTTTGCGTTTAAAATAGTCTCTAAAATCGCCGATCAAAATCACAATTTTCCACATCTGTGCCCAAAAGCATTCTTCCAATTTGCCGAAATTAAACCTATATGCGAACTTGGGAAATATTTGGCATCGCAAGGTTTTTGTAAACTTCCAGTTTCGTAAAATGTATAATCACCAACTTTATTTCTCAAATCGCGTGTAAGGTGGCTCCCTAGGGTTTTATTTCCGGGGGTTACGTTCTTAGTATATATGTAAACTAAAACTCGTGTGACTTCAAAATACGAACGAACGTGGTGTTTTCTATGGAACTTTTTTGAAACAAAAGTGTGAACTTTTGAAAGCATAAAAAGAGTTCTAAAAGCCAAAATGATACTTGGATGTGATGTTTCAAAAGAAGATAATGTAAACTTGTCAGTTTGCTTTTTCAAGCAGTATTCTGCATGGAAGTTTTTTGAACAGCCGTGGCGCCGTATGCGAGGTTCGATTGCCAACATTGCGATATGATATAACGTTTCCTCAAACATTTTCAGTGTTTTCTCCACAATCTAGCAGCATTTATGGCAATAAAGATGACTTAAATAATGAGCCCTCTACGGGTGAAATGAGCAGGGCCGAAACTCCAAACCTACCACTATAAAAACTGAAATTTGCACGGGCATTTTGCGAAAACATCCGACGATAGTATTAACTCGCACGGGATGAATTTTGACAAACATTTTTGAAATTAATACCAAGAAGTCATAACCAGTAATTACCTAAATATCTTTTTGCCAATTTTAGTTGTATAATCGACGCTTAGTTGACCATTAACCGACACAGTTATAAACAGTGTATCAAACATAATTTATATTTTGTGAGTTCAAAAAAGTCATGCCTTGTCGTTTTATACAAAATGCATGTACACGTCAGTTGTGGTATTAAACTGTTCGCGTCAAAATCTAGTAAAAATTGCCAAAATTAAAAACAAATTTCTCCGTTTTCCTTCGGTGAAATTTTTTTAAAACTTTGCACATTTTTTTAATAAAGTCGAAGGGAAAATTTTTAATATTGATCTTTCACGTTCTTTAAATTTTCTAAGAAACGTATCGATTTAATTTTTTTAGATTGAGGGGAAAAAGTCATTATACAAGTAATATCTTTTATGCAAAGTTTTAAAAAAATTTCACTGAAGGGAATTTTTAAAATGACCTGAAAAAGACAAATTTTAAACTTTATTCTAACCATGCTGTTGCCATGACAACAGACTTTTTACGCAAAATAGAAATTTGTAATGTTCAGGAGAACCATGGATAATAAAATAAATGGATTGGAAACTTCTGACGTCATTGACTGCATCCTTGTTGAAAAACGTGACGTCACGCGTATTGCGAATGTTACCAAAGTTCTCGGCATTTTTGTTGTTTTGCTATATTTTCCACTTTAAAAGGGTGATCTTGAAGCGTAAACTGGTCTAATTGTTCTAAAAACATGCCTAAGCCACGACAAAGTATTCAAGGTAAATGTTTTTCGTCTTTGTTTTGTATTTTTTTACATTTGTAGCTACGAAAGTGGCGTCACAAATTTTAACGAAATTTGCGATGTATTTTTCACTGTTTAGTGCTTGAAATATTTGCTAAAATTGACTGGGAATACTTAGAGTTTTCATCGTAGAATGGCGTGGTTACATTTATTTGCTCTTTGCCTAAAATGTTTAGCTGTATTATTGCTAAACATGCCGTTTTTGAGAATTTGATTTTCAACTAGGTTGAGGCATCCAACCACGCCATCAATCCCAGTAAAAACATTAGGTCACGTCAGCTAGTTTCCTATCCATTTATTTTATTATCCATGGGCGAATTAAACATTGTCAATGCGTCCAATAAATTTCGTCTTCATTTCATGTAAAATGAAGAAACAGGAGTTTCCTGAATACTATAGTGTAGTAAATTAAAAATCCCTAGGGAGCCACGATAAGGCATCTTTTAATTTACTGATAGTGATACTGATTATTCTTAAATTTGAATTCAAAATAATTTCAAAACTCAGACAATAGTTTTGCACTCAAAATTTCCGTTGCTGAAACGATGATTCGCATTTCAAAAGGAAAACAGATCACATTAGTGTCACTTTGATTGTCTAAAGGTACAATTTGACCTGAATGGGTCTAATCTTTATTAACAAGAAAAAAGAAAATCCATACATGTACCCATTTTATTATAATAAAATCGAAGGCCGTTGAGGGCAACTCACGGATGAGGCCAAATGAAAGTGACAAAAAGAATTAGAGCATTTTCCAAATGTTTTTGGACACCGTGTGAATTTTGCCATTTGTCGGTTTTGTTTTTCCAAATCAATATAGAAGAACTAGAAACGCATGCTCCAGCCCGTTTTTCGGTTCTGAAAGGCCCGAATCACAGGCAAATAGTGGGTGCAAACCAAGCTTGTCATTTCCCATTGTTTAACTGCCCCACACTCATGTAACCACAAAGACACATAAGTATTCCTTCGTAACATCCGTCAGTCAAAAATGTAATATCAATGCATTAAATGCAATGTCACTAAATTGCTGTCTCGCAGATTAATCGTCGCATGTTCAACTGCCTTCTTTCTCTTTTTTATCGCCTCATTCTAACAGCGAATTTTTCTGTAATCTACATCCGGGCCAAATCTTTTCTGTAGTTTTGCATGGAAAAACCCAAACCTTGTGGGTTAAGGTCCATTCTCCCTAAAACAAATAAGAAATATATAAGAAAGTGATTTAATTAAGGAAAGTTTTTAATAGTCCCATGACAAATCCGACGTCTAACACATGATGAAGGCTTTTCGCCAGGAAGTTAGTGTCTAAATAACTTCACGTACGATAGGTATTGTTATGACATTGTCTGGTCAGCAGACATTTGTGTTTAATTAAGTGGATGCGCGCGCAGCTACAAAGAAACGTATATAGAACGTTGAACTAAAAGCAAACTGTGATTGACTTATTTGTGTTGATTAAATTTGAATACTGATATTTGAAGCTTGATATTTCGTATTAGTGTTGATTAAATTTGAATACTAAAGTAGTGGTGTTGTATTACTGCGAGACACTACAGATATCTGCTCGAATTTAAGCGATTTTAAGATTGGGAGAGGAGGGTGAAATAAACGCCCAGAAAACACAGTTCCAGCTATTTCCTACACTATTTAATTTTGGGATAGGTAATTTGGCTTACTTATTGTGGCTTACTTATAAGCATTATTTAGTATAAATTTTGCATATCAAATGGCTTTCGCGCGTTCTGATTGGCTAGCTGACTAGTAAATCTGAGGCATTATTTACCACCTGCGTGGGTAGTAAATAATGCTTTTCAAAAAGAATAATTCGGCAAATTTGGTTCCAAAATCGACAAAATATTGAAAAAATCGTTCCCAGAAAACGAAAGAAGCACAAAATGTTGTATTTAACTTGAAAGGTAGGATTTCTTTATTATTTTACTGTGTCAAACATATTCACGGACAATTTAAAACTTATTTAAAACTCCGAAACATTCACTTCAAAACAAATAGCAAAAACCATCCCGACTTTTGGGAAAAACCTTGCCGTAATATTCTTTAATAATCCATTTTGTTTTGTAGGCTATAGATTTCCCAATTTGTACGATACTATTTCTTTTGATATGTCATGTTTTCATTGTGCTGTATGGTGTTCTGACCGCTGTATTGTGTTTTCGAAACTTGTAAAGTAAAAAGTGTTATTAAAACTTTATTTTGAACGATATAGTTTTACATTTCATTTTACCAAATTCGTCAGCCATTTCCTGAAGAAATTAATGATAACAGAAACTATTTTTAATTCTAAGTCTGGTGAAAGAGTTATTCGAATCCGTTATTGTGTTTATACTCCTAGCAGAAATCGAGAAAAACAACTTTGCAATAAACCAATAAAGTCACACAAGAAGCCATCTAATTGAAAGCGTGCGTACAAGAAACACTGCAACACTATTAGTGAACAGACCGAAAACAGTTCTGAAATTTAATTTAACTGATATTCGGATATTTTGTTCCATTCATTAAAAAATTTATACTAAAACAATTATTCGCCTCAGGCTCAGTGATTACGGTGAATATTCACCTCAACTTCGTCTCGGTGAATATTCACCGGTAATCACTTCGCCTTCGGATAATAATTGTTAATTATTGAATGGATTTCTGTAACCTCAACGGGTTTTAGATTTTAAGGTTTGCAAAGAATAACCACTTTTGATTTAGCTGTATCATACGTGTGCTTTTTTGTGGGTTTTTCCTCTCTCCTCCGCAGAGGCTTTAGCTTTCTTAGGATTTAATCAGAGGGTTTAATATTATGATGAGATACATTTCACTACACTTTACATGGCGGATCTAGGAACACGAGCGTAGCCGCAGGGCGAAGGAGCGCAGGCGGCAATTAAAGGAAAAAGGCGAGGGAAGGCGCGAAGCCTCTGCACGATTTCTATCGCAAAGTGGGACAAAGTGTAAACATCGAAACAAAAGGTGATTTTTAAGCTAAATAACATACGCTTTTTTGAAAATAAAATCATAATTTAATGCATGATTGATTGACCTCATTGACTAGTACTTGTATATTTGTGGATGGTCAAAAGTAATTAGATTTTTTAACATTTAATTAATACAAAGCAAAACAATCGTATATTTTACTCACCGCTTGTCCAAACATTCTGTATTTCGTATCGAGAAAAACTTGAATATCTCTTGAACTCTTTGGAATTCGCCACAAGTCAAAGAAGTAAAATACTCCTTGTATTCAAGCGCTTTCGTGTAGAAAATTTCGTTTGAATACGGTCAGTAGAAATATTTATTTTTAATTTTTCAAAATATCGGGTTTTTACTCGCACAGTTGTACGCGCCTGTCACACGCTGAAGTTCGGGAATGTTTACAATCAAACCATAAATGGAAATACCATAATAAAAGATGCAGTTTTCAAGATACATGCACCAAAATAGCACTCTAAATAGTGTTTTGAATTCTCTTTCGAACAAGACTAATATAAAGAGGATGCGTCCCAAGGAGCCGAAGTTATGTTCGGCGAAAGGTATGCTTAGTTATATTTATCAAGTATATTAAATATAGCGTGATTTGATAATATACAATCCCGCTAGTGACTTTCAAAGGCCATAAATCGCTATAGTGTGTTTATAAATATTGCTGAAGTTGAAATAGTTGAATTGTATTTGCAATCTTGATAATAAATTTAATAATGGTTCTGTATGCTATACATACTCTTTTTTTCTGTTATGCGGTTTTGTACACATTTCTAAAAATACAAATGTCAAGTATAAATTTAAATACAAGTTTCTTCGCTTGCAACCAAAGCCTGTTCGCTAAATACGTTGTTTCCATGCATTGTTTTATACTGTAGAAGGAGACCTTGTCTAGAAAAATAGCAGATGTTTTCTCGCAAACTGGACATAACACTTTCTTATTTCATAGAGCTAGTAAATAATCTCTTTGTCAGCTTGTCGCAGTATTGTAAAGAGATATTTTCTCAGTCAATTTTGCGTTTGATAATTATAAGCCCCTTCCCCCCAGTTTACCGCCATAATGGGTGTGGCATCGTGCAGAGGCTTCGCGCCTTCATAGCCAATTAAAGCCTCTGCGGAGGAGAGAGGGGTTTTTCTGTGTATCAATTCATTGGAGAATCACCCCCCCCCCCCCCCCCCCCCGACACGCTACATACAATAGTTTTACTTCAAGTATTTTTAAGGATACTTTGTACTTTTTATTTATAAGTACGTTTTGCCTCCACTACTTTTTACTCTTACTCAAGTCGTCTTATTGTTAATTACTTTTATTTTTACTTTTACGCAAGCACAAATTCAAAGTACGTAATTTAGGCACAACTGCTTAAATTTGAATCCCAAATGAGAATAATTTGAATACTCAGACAATAATTTACATGCTATTTCCAACCGAGGCATTTTTAAACCGTATCGTATTTGGCTATTTTTGTGCAATAAGAGAAAGGTATCATTCGAGAGCTAAACGCCTGATCTTTATTGATATGGAAAAAGTAATTGGATAAACGGAATATATAACGCACGACAATGTGCCAAAACAAGTTGGGTTACCTTTTCTTATATACTTACCACGCCGATTTTCTATTGTTCTCAATCGATTTTGGCATTTCACCCAAAAACTCGTATTGAAAGTTCAGAGTTGCAAAAAAGCTGCGGGCATGCGGGCATTACCCGTGAGGAAGGTTTATCATAGGCGAGGTCAGTGAGGAAGGTTTAGTGGTCAATAGTCGCTAACACAAAAAAAGTAAAACAAATAAATCATAGTTAAATAGGCAGTTGAGGCTGACAAGTTGTGGTGGTACCATTGTGATATAGTACCTAATATACCTATACCAGATGACTATGACATTGGAGATTAAATAACTAAAATGTATCAGTGTCAAGCACCAGAGGTGCCTTAAACCATTGCACCGCCAAGGGCCATTCCATTTAATATCCACACGCCCCCCTACGGATGAGGTCAGTAAAATTTTAACCCCTAAGAAAAAAAGATCAAAGTGCCGACACAAAACACCCCTCAGAAATTTGTAAATTTTCCCCTTACCCCTCAGAAAAATCGCAGAGATCAAAGGATGCCGACAGGCTTAACCCCTCAGAAACGACTTTTTGAGTCACCCTTCAGAAAAACTCATCCGTAGGGGGTGTGTGGACATTAAATGGAATGGCCCCAATACCAGGAGGCTATTACTAACTATTCATCATGGTTACAATAAGAAAATCACATTGAACATTATTATATTATTCAGAGATTATTTGATTACATGATTCCAATATTTTTAGAGAATAATTAATAGAATAGATTTAATGAAATGAATCAATGCTCTATTAAACATTGTAATAATTATATAAATATGGCCAAGGTGAAATGCTGTAAACTGCCACAAAAATCATAAACAAAGCTGAGGAAGAAATTTTAGTCTGTGCGGTGTGAGTCTGACAAAAATAATACAGCTTGAATTCCGAGGTGTGTAGCTGCATACATATTAATAGATCGACAATACATATTCCTATACTCGAAATCATTGTTTACATACAGTATACCTAATACCTGCATGTAGACTGTCTATTCCCACAAACTATAAGCTATAACCATAAGTATATAGCAGGATTGGCAGCATCTGTCATAGAGATTATATTGGCATTGTCATTGATTTTCAGCCATTCCAAACATTGCCATTGATTATAAGCCGCCATGCTGCCCATGCAGCTAGGGCACTATGTCTAGTCTGCTTGCTTTAAATTCAGCACTTTGCTTCGGAAACAACTGAGAACATTCGCTGCCTCGCTGATTGTGAAATTGGGCGATTGGGTCAAACTTCTATCTCAAATCCCTTTCATGTTTTCATTGAAGCAAAACTGCCAAAAGGCCCAAAACCACAAGTACAGATCAGAAAATTAAATACCGCCTCTGGAATGTTGTTGCCATGGTTTGACCGCTGTGCTTTTTATTACAGATTCAGAAACCATCGCGTTTTAAACATCTATATATCTACCGGGTGTCCCAAAAAAAAGTACTCCGGTTTGATTCGTAATAACTTCTAACCAAGTAAAGCTTTTAAAGAGAAATAACTTGCATCAAATAGAGGAATGACTAACTTAGATTTTGATATATTACAGTTGTATTTCACTTCAAAATTCACGGAGATATTAGTGTTTAAAATCGGGAGCATATTCCTGGATGTGTCTGAAATATGCAAAAAACGGCGTATCAAATATTAATCAAGATTTGCCCGACTGAAACATGCACTATACCAGTAAATAAATTACACTTGACAAATTGTTTATTATGAAACAAAGTATTATTATACAAGCAAAATTTATTCGTCCGAAATCCGCGTGTGCTCCTGGCACGAATACGTTTCCTTATTTCATGAGACCACTGCATCACGAAGGATCATCATGGATCGTTCGTTCGTAGTTCTGAATTAGGCCATGCTAGCTGTCACAATGGAATTGTGAATTTTCTAACTTCACCTTGAATGAATTTTCTAACTTCTGCAACGTTCTGAAATCTTGTTAAGAACACCCAAATTCTTTTGCCTTTCTTAATCTTGGCAAGTTCAGAATAAACTGAGAATAAAACAAAATCAAACTAGGCATACAACTCCATAAGTAAAGACATAACAAGCAACTCCCCAGAGACGTCCAACATTTTTGGAACAAAACGTAACAAAATAGTAGCTTTGATACTGTGATGTGTATTTGTAAAAAAGCAATATTATTTCCTTCATTAAAGAATAATATTCATTCTGCTCTAACCGAGAAATAATCAACTTTGTTTTGAACCCATGAAACACATAAAAAAATTAGGCTATTTAAGAAAAATTTAAGCGCCTGCCTTCCATGGTCTTTCATGTACCTTTAAGTTTGCAAAGACCTATTAAATACTTGCATAATTTTGAAAGTTCATATTTCAGGAAACAATGAGTTAAGACATACATGTAAGATGTCTAAATCTACGCCATATCTCTTACAAACCCTAACGACAATTCGCTGAAATACAAGTTAGCCTGATATGTCATTAAGCAAACAAACGCTGGAGTTAATATTTGATAGGCCGATTTTCGCTAATTTTAGACACATCCCAAAATGTGCTCCCGATTTTGAACATTAATATCTCCGTGAATTCTTAAGTAAAATACAACTGTAACATATCAAAATCGAAGTTAGTCCTTCCTCTATTTAATGCAATTTATTTCTGTTTGATAGCTTTACTTGTTTAAAAGTTATTACAAATCAAACAGGAGTACTTTTTTTTGGGACACCCGGTATATAACTTATACATCTATATAACTTATATATCTATATAGCCTGCGAACAGGCTCTCAAGCTGAATTGAGAGCCTGCATCGATGACTAATGAATTTGAATATCTGCGTATCAAATCGTGACGCGAAATTCTCATTGGTCAGATGCTATAATTTATATGTTTCCGCTGAGCTCTATACATGTCAACTGCTGAAGCACTATGCATAAAAAGCACATT
>CACRXK020005812.1:0-12026 GCA_902702795.2 Paramuricea clavata
GACCAAAGAAAGATGGGTCGTTTCGAATGATATTGAACCTTAGAGAGCTTAACAAATTTGTGATGCATCACCATTTTAAAATGGAGTCCATCCATACATGCACCCAACTCATGCGTCCTGGGTGTTACATGGCATGTATCGACCTGAAGGATGCTTATTACTTAGTACCTGTTGCTAAGCAACATCAAAAATTCCTCAAGTTTACATGGAAGGGGAGACTATATCAATTCACCTGTTTGGCCCAAGGATTGTCATCAGCCCCACGCCTGTTTACAAAGCTTATGAAACCTGTTTTCTCCCATCTTAGGGGGAAGGGGCACATTTCAAGTGGTTACATTGATGATTCCTTCTTAGTAGGGTATTCTAATTCAGAATGTCAACTGAATGTCGATGACACCTTGCAGTGTTTTCATGAATTGGGATTCCTAATCCATGATGATAAATCTGTGATCACACCAACACAAATCATTCAACACCTAGGGTTTGTGTTGAATTCAATTGAGATGACAATATTTATTTCGGAAGAAAAACACAATAAACTATGTGGGGTAATTATTTCTGTTCTTAAACAAAACATGTCTAGTATAAGAGCGGTGGCACAGATGATTGGCATGATGGTAGCATGCTGCCCAGGGGTGGAATATGGGCCATTGTTTTATCGTCAAATTGATAGGAAAAAGACAGCTGCACTTAAAGTAAACCAAGGCGACTTTGATAAGCACATGACCCTCTCCCCTAAAGCACACCAAGATATGTTATGGTGGGTAGAAAATGCACGCTTATTCACAAAGTGGCTGAATCATGGGAAAATTGGCCATGTGCTTTACACTGATGCCTCCACCAAAGGATGGAGGGCTAACATGGCTAATGTAACTACAGGGGGTGAATGGTCTACAGTAGAGAAAGACCACCATATAAATTACCTAGAATTACGAGCTGTTCTGTTTGGTCTGCAATCACTTTGTAGGGAAATATCAAATGCCCATGTCAAAGTCATGACAGATAATACAACTGCTGTTGTCTACATTAACAATATGGGGGGCTCTCGCTCTTTTTTATGCAATGACATGGCCAGAGAAGTATGGGCATGGTGCATGACCAGGAATATTTGGCTCACTGCCAGCCATATTCCTGGGAAACTTAATGTTGTTGCCGACAAGGCTTCCAGGGTGTTTGATGATTCTACAGAATGGAAACTGGATGCTAACATATTTCCAAAGCTAACAGCACACTTTGGTACCCCTGAAGTGGACATGTTTGCTTCCAGACTTAACTACCAAATGACACCATTTGTTTCATGGCATCCTGACCCTCAAGCATGGGCTATTGATGCCTTTACTTTGGACAGGAATAATATATTCTTTTATGCCTTTCCACCTTTCAGCATTATACCACAAGTATTGCAAAAACTGGATACAGCTCAGACACAAGCAATCCTAATTGTGCCAAATTGGCCAATCCAGCCATGGTACCCTTTGTTGACAAGGTTGTTGATCCAACAACCAATCCTTCTACCGAAATACAAGAGCAATGTGTCTCTTCCTTTCAAGCAAGAAAAAGAACACCCGCTGGGGAAACAACTGAAGCTGATGGCCTGTCTCTTATCCGGCGATCCCTGTCAAGTAAGGGCATTTCATCAAAAGCTCAAGCAACAATACTCAACTCCTGGCGGTCTGGAACACAAAAACAATACCAAGTCTTTCTCAACAAGTGGCAGTCATTTGCTAATCAGTGGAATGCAGGCCCCTTCATCCAACTCTGATTGAGGTGCTGGAGTTCCTACAGGCACTTTTTGACCAGGGGTTTAGCTATAGTGGCATAAATACTGCACGGAGTACATTGTCATCATTTGTGGTCTGGGAGGGAAACTTATCTGTTGGTACACACCCAATGATACAAAGATTCATGAAAGGAGTTTTTCAGGCTAGACCTGCAATACCCCGATATCGGAACACATGGGATACTTCAATTGTACTATCGTACCTCAAAACACTTCATCCAGTAGAGGAACTCACTTTACAGCAGCTTACTCATAAACTAGTTATGCTCTGTGCCTTAGTTACGGGGCAGAGATCACAAACCCTCCACCTTATGGACCTTTCAACCCTCTGCAAGAACAATGATTCCTATGTTTTTCACATTGATAAACTAGTGAAACAGTCGGCACCGACTCGGGATCAACCTTCTCTCGTAATCCCAAGATATCCATCTGACCACAGCTTGTGTGCAGCTTCAACTCTTGAGGAATATATTAAGCGTACAGCGCCCCTTCGGAACAATGAAAGCCAACTGTTCATTAGTTCGATTCGACCGCACAAGAAAGTGTCAAAAGCCTCTATCTCTCGTTGGATAAAGATTGTAATGAAAGCTGCAGGGATTGACACAAGTGTATTCAAACCTCATAGTACACGAGCAGCATCAACCAGTAAGGCTGCCAGCTGTGATGTTCCGATAAATTCAATCCTCAAGGCTGCAAGTTGGAAAAGTGATTGTGTATTTCATCGCTTCTATAATAAAGACATCGAATCTCACCGAGAATATACAGATTTTGGGAATGCTATACTATCGGATGCCACGTAAGGACAAGACACTAGAAGTTTAGCACTATTTGGTTCCTGTTTTGTTAATTTTCAAACTTGAGGATTCTAGCAACAGAAGAATGTAAAGCAACTGTTTTGGTTCATATTACATCTATATACTTGAAGTATATATGTATTAGTGTTGTAATATGCAAATATTAGCTATGCATACTGCTGAAGTACTTATTTAGTGCCCGCATGGCTTTAAAATCTCGTGGAATCTCTGCGGTAGATGTTGATAGAATTAGAAAATTAAACGAGACTTACCTGGAAGTTGAAGTTTGATTGGAATTCTATCAACCATCTACAAAGCAGAGATTACACACCCTCCCATTATTCCATCATCTCCCTGCATATGGTGTATATGCACATTCACAGGTTCTCATGTGGCCACTAATCACTTTAAAATATGACCAGCTGTGCGCATGCGTAGTATCTCGTGTAATCTCTGCTTTGTAGATGGTTCATAGAATTCCAATCAAACTTCAACTTCCAGGTAAGTCTCGTTTAATTTTCTAATTTTCCACTATAATTTTCCACTTGATATCGTATATTACTATTTCCACCAATATAAACAGCAGGTTTTCTACAAGTTAAACTAAAATTAATATACAAATACCTTAAAATTGTCAACAATAAGTGTTCAAAAACTTACCGACTGTATCGGTCGTTCAATAAAGCAAGTTTCTACTAACAAAATCCTCAATATATGTTCTATAAAGGTGATCGCTAGATAGTATACTTCAAAATAAGGTTTCCGTTTTTATAACATAGAAAAAACTATCCTAACTCAAAATTAAACCCTAACCCTAATACTATCCCTCACCCTAACCTTAACCTAACCCTAACCTAAACCCTATAACCTAACCCTAACTTATTTTAAAAATTGATATAAAAACGGAAACCTTATTTTGAAGTATACTATCTAGCAATTGCCGTTCTATAAATACTCAAAATGTTTACTCTCGTGTTCAAAATTCAATATGGCCGTCCAAACCCGAAATGTTTTATGGGGCGGCTTTCCCACTGAACTCTATATATACACTGATTGGTAGCTACACGCTTCAACCACTTTTCTCGCCCGAATAAAGACAGCTGCGACCTTTTCTCCCTACTATTTTTCTTTTATATATACACAAAAAGATACTAAGCGATCACCGTTTGGGGGGCGCCAAAACTCATAACGGGATAAGCGGGCGTAATCCGCTGCGGAGAAACGTGACTAACTCGAAGATATATATTCTCGGGTAAATGTGCAAATTTACAATTTAAAGCAATAAAAAAAAATAGTCATGTACTGGAAAAATCGATTGAGCAACACTGCATGTTAGTATATTATGGGATCCGCGTCCCGTGCAATCCTCTGCCTATAATTTAACTTTGTAATCTGGGAAACTGGGCAAGTACAAGCAACGCAAAGAGAAAAAACTGCGTAGGAGATAGTTTTGATGGTGCCGCGATTATGTCAGGGCAATACAGGGGAGTGCAAGCTCGGATGTCTGGTTCTATGCGCAGACTCTTAACCTCGTGCTCGTGGACAAGACTTCTTCCACGCTTCCTGCAACGAACCTTTTCATATTTCAGTGTTTGAGTTCAAAAATTCGGGCACATAAGCTTAAGAAGCTTAATACCATTGGAAATGCACGTTGGTGGGCCAAAGCGGGTGCGATTCAGAAAATCTTTGGGAAGTATGATGACGGAGAGGCTAGCTGTAAACAATTTCTTATACGTATATGTTTTGGTTTTGTGGTCAGAAATTGCAAGCAGTGTGCTGCGCTCTTTCTCGAGAAAGGAAACTACATTTCGGTGAAAAGATAACATTGACAATAGGGCGATGGATGCTCATGAGGACTATCAAGTGAATGTATTCAATGTCGTTATGGATCAAATTATAACAAGGACTTTATCAAGATTTTTCTTGTTTGGACCCTTGCCAATTCGATGAATACAAAAGACAGAGGCTGCCTCAAAATGCACTAGAAAGTTTTGTAAAAAGATTGGAAATCATGTAGACCCAATTCAGTTAAGTGAGCAGCTTATAGACTTCCACCACACATTTCCAATGCTTGTTAAGACACTTTCTGAAGAATACCAATCCCGAATTTTGAGTCGGAAGATAGTGGGAGTGAAAGCACGATGACTGGTCAGAGAATGAAGCTGTATGCAGAAACAAATCTTGCAGGTCATGTTTCAGCTGCCTTTATGAATATGTTGTTAACTCATCTTCGTATTCCGAACTATATGCAGCTTATCAATATTTAGTACCGCTTAGTGTAACACAAGTCGAATGCGAAAGAAGTTTCTTGACGCCTAAATTTATATTAAGAAGCAACATTGGGGATCAGGGCCAAATCGCCCGGGCCCCCTTAAGGTATAGCCAGTGCGCCCCTGCATGGGTACATGTGAGTAGAGTATATTCTTAATCCTTCAGTTTGACTTTTGAGTTTTTCTTACATATACATAACTTTTGCATACGTAAAGTTGTACCCACGGCATTCTGAATTAAAACCAGGGACGCCGGAACGATAATAGGGCAAAGGGGGGCGGACGCACACCAAGGGCACCTTTACTGAAAAAAATTTTTTCACTGCAAAATTTTTTTGGCGACCTCCCCCCCCCCGTCGCCAAAAAAATTTCGGTGAGTGTACCATTTTAGGGATCAAAACATTTTTTCGGACATACTAAAATTTTCCGTGAAGCCAAAAATTTTTCCGGATATCTTAAATTTTCGCCATTTTTTCAAAATATTTTTATAAATTCCAAAAATTTCCCGAAATTTTTATAAATATAAACTATAAATTACCTGAATCTCGTGATTTTCCTACAAAAAGCATCGTTGGAAATGTGATTTATCACGTATTATTTTACAACAAAAAGGGCACTTCTGCCCCCCTGCCCGCCCTAGCAAAAGGCAAGGGGGGCAGCCGCCCCCCCTGCCCCCCCCAGTTCCGGCGTCCCTGATTAAAACCAAAGAATTTAAAGTACTGCAGTAAAGTGGTTTACTCTTGCGTTTAAAGTTCTTTTAAGAACTACGTAATGTAAGGGAATGTTCATTTAATATGACAAGGGGGGGGGGGAGTGAAGATTCTGAGGGCGGGGGGCATTAGAAAAAATTTAGTGCAGCAAGGGGGGGGCTTTAAAATGTTTGAGGTTACGTAGGGGGGGGGCTCTTGTTTTTCCAACTACTTTAACTACCTATTTCCAGTTAATATGTGATACTGTATTTTGAATGTTTAGGTCTATTTAAAGGGTATTGGCAACAAAAATTTTTATTGATTTTATTGCTTCATCTGAAAGAGCATGAAAAAATAAGCCGATTGGCCGTTTACTGCTCTATTTTATCTCATCCGGTTCCGAAGTTATACCCAAAAATGTGCAAAATATAAATTGCTGATTCAGCACATTCTGTGACGTCATAAGCTGGGTAAGTATGTTTATTGAATAGTAAACTAAAGCATAGCTGAGTTATTATTGGCTCAAATCAAATGAAATTTTGCATACAGATAGTACATGATGAGATGCATGGGAAAATACTTCTAATTTCGTTGTCAAGGCAACACAATCGTTCCCAGGCCTCTTACACTGATTTTGAATAACTAGTTGCATTTATCTATGTGTATGTCATTTTCGAATTATTATCATGCAAGTAAACTTTTGGCATGCATAGGTATCATACACATACTTCTGATATTATTTTATTCTTATCAGTACCTTGAATAAAGCTGTTTCATAAAATTGGCGCAAGGGGCATGGAAACGCATTGTTACCTTGGCAACAAAATTAGAAGTGTTTTTCCATGCGTCTCATCATGTACAATCAGTATGCAAAATTTCATTTGATTTGGGCCCATAATAACTGAGCTACGCTTCAGTGTAGTATTCAATAAACATACTTACCCAGCTAATGACATCACACGTTGTGCTGAATCAGCAATTTATATTTTCACATTTTTGCGTATAACTTCGGAACTAGATGAGATAGAATAGAGCATTAAACGGCCAATCGGCTTATTTTTTCATGCTCTTTCAGATGAAGCAATAAGATAGATGAAGCAATTTTTGTTGCCAATACCCTTTAAAGACAATATTAAATAAAACTGATTAAGGAGTGACAGGTTATATTTAATAGTTACTATCTTCATCCATTTCAAAGCTGTCAGACTCATCATCTCCAGGCTCTGTAATCTCGTCATCCAACTGAGAGTTCACTTTCAGACTCCAGCTGGTTCTTTCCTCCTGACTCTTTACTGTGGTGGCCTTTTTGGCTGCTGCTCTTCTTGCCAGAAGTATATCTAAAAGTCTTTCTGCTTCTTCCATGTCATCAACTGTGCCTTGAGCAATCAAGTATTCGATGGCTTTTATGTGGAATCTGGGTAGGAGCTGTATACTCCCCAGTTTTTGTGTGCTAACTTTTTGAGTGTTTCCTTTTATAAGAAAGGCATCAGCAAATTCTTTTCCATGTATTTTCAATATAAGCTTGTAAGCTTGTTTCTTTCCCATGTTCGTTTGTCTTTGACGAGCTTTTCCCCTTTGCTCCTTTCTTCTCCTGGTTATCCCCTTCCTTTCTTCTCCTGAAACTGTATCCTTATTGAAGCGGGCGCACTTAAAAGCTGCCAGGTGTTAGTGATGGAAGAGTGAAGACAAATGAGATTCTTGTTAAGCTTTTCAAGCTTTTCAAGATGCTGAGTAATATAGGAAATTTCATCGCCTGCCCACTGCTTAGGTACATGATTACAATCATACAGTTCATTATTACGCTCTTGCATCCGGTACAACATGGGCCAATGAAACTGAGGAACTGAGAACTAAGCTTCCAGATAAGTTTGAAGTTGCTAACGAGAACGATCCCAAATATTCCGCAGAGTTTAGAGTCACTTGTGCCCGTGTGCATGATGACACAAAACCTTTTGTGGAAATGACAAATGCAGATGACTTAGCAAATGTAACCTCTTGCAAATTTCCCGAAAACCCGTATTGTCAGTACGAGAAAGAGAGACTCTCTCATTTAATGATTCGCTTGGAATCTTCCTTGTCTTTGTGTGGTCGCTTCAATCTAAACGAAGCTGAGTTAAAGCTACTTGCAAAAGCAATGATTCCTATAAAGTTGACTGATATAATTGATACTGCTAAAGCTCTGCGTGGCAATTTCCCTTCAGAAGCACATCAGGTGCAGCCGAAATACGATGCTCTTTTGGAAAAATGCCATTCTCTTCTTGAGGGGATTGCAGAGCTGAAGTTTCCGCCTGTGAAACCAAGATGGGCGGATTTTACCGACGCTGGACCTGGAGTTGCTTGTAACAATTTCGAAGTACAGTTCAAGGATGACTATCGGATCAGACTGCATTCTTCCAGGGGTAATTCGTCTGATAACGAGGCCGAGAGAACTAACAGCGCAATCGGCGACAGTATCGTAGATGGCGCAACTCTCCAGTGGAACAAACATAAACGCTTTGATGGACTAAGTGATGAAGATATAAGTAAACTGACGGTGAAAGAGTTCGAAGAGCACGAGACGGATAGAATGGAGAAGAATGCGTGGTACTGTGCTAATGAAATTCGCAATAGGGTTGATGGGGCACCAGTGTTTAACGAGTTTATTAAATGTTATTTAACTCCAAAGCAAAGCCCTTTCTTTTTCAACAAAAAATACTTAAAACAATTTTAAAGTTGTACTGCCGCTGAGTCAAAACAACAGGTTCCTGGTTACCACTACATAACGAATGTTTTAAACTTTATTGAAAGACACTACAGAATTGGTGAACTATATATGGAATATATAAGGGACGGATGTCGGGAAAATGGAGAGGTATGCAAGAAATGTAGTGAAAAGGACTGGGTTGGACCCAGGTTCTCCAGAGTTCCTGCCCTGTATCCAGATCCTGATAAGCCAGGGCATTATATGAGTGTTTTCAACACACCAACCACAGACAATAACGGGCAGTTAAGGGAAGTGGATGATGTCGCTCCCAGGACAGTGATATATATATATATAAAGCTGGCACAATCTCATCGGACAATGTCGAACAACTTAAAGAAGTATCCAGTCGCTATTGTGTTGAAGAGAAGGATGTCGCATCATATGTTAAACACCTTGAAGAGTTGAAAATGATGTCTGCTATCAGGGAAAACGAAAGAAGAAAAAAACGAGAAAAAGAGTGCAGCAAAACCTATGAGAACTATGATTGGAATACCCTCATTGATTCAGGAAAACTAAATTCATTAAAAGTGATGGAACTTGACAAGTACCTTAAGAGACACGACCTGTCCACTATCGGAAAAAAAGAGGATAAAATCAAACGAATTAAGGCAGATTTCTACATAAATAGGACCAACGACGCAGCCATTGATGCAGAAACTTCAGATGATGATACTTTGTCAGGAGATGGTGAATCCGATTCTGACGATGATGAAGTACTTCAGATAATTCCAGAAGGCGATGAAGACGACAATTCAACTGAGGGAATGTCTGAGGATTCTGATGAAGAAATTGCAAATTTGCCAACGATACGCAGCAGAAGAGCAGCTAGTTTTCCACATGCAAGATACTGTACGAAGACTATTATGTTTATTAACTAGTTAAAATCAGGATAACGCCCAGGTATCTTTAAGGTTTTGGATGTAGTTATATATGGGTATTATCAAAATTGAGCAAAGGAAGAAGGGGGGGCTCTTAATTTTTAGGGATACTTACAGGGGGGCTCACAAATTTCAGCGCAATGTTGCGATGGGCTCCTAAAAAAATCTTGTAAGCAATACGAAATCTTCACTCCCCCCCCCCCCTTGACATATTAAATGAACATTCCCTAACTGACTAATAAAATGTAATTGCAGTGTATATACAGATAAATTCAATTAATGTTGGGGTGTCGTTTCTGCATGCAGTATGATAGAATTTTATAGAAAAATATGTGATATAATAAACATTTATTCAAAAAAAATTTACTTGTCTAATTGGTAGTTTATGTTCTCCTTTTATTCCCCTTTTGTTCAGTTACTATTCTCTGAGAATTCGCGCTAGGTTTGAATACATGATGTTGTTTCAATAAATGCATATTATATCACATATTTACACTGACCTGTAAGGTCAAGTGTCTTAAATCCCTAAACATCTGTTTTTCCTGGGGTTTTTCGTCATCGAGAAATCGAGTTTGCGTTAGCGCATCGCAGGCCCTGTTGCAGTGTTCCAGTCGTTCCAGTTTACTATGCAGATCAGTTTTCAAGATGGCGGCCATTCAATGAGTGACTATTTCAGTCTCAAAAAATTTATTCATTTGTCAACGAATTTTAGCGCGTTTTTCTGTGGATTTTGGATTTATCCTACTCTGCACTTTCTTGGAAGTTGACTGGATGTTTTTCGTGCAACGTCTCTGGAAATGCAATATCTGGATCGCTGAGTTTTTCGAATTTTATACGTTTAATACAACTTAATACGCGGACTCACGAAATGTAAACAATGTTGTCTGCGTTAGCACATCGCATGCTCAGAGGCCATGTACGTGCATTTATGGATAACTTTGTATTTGTGAGTAATACTTGCGTTTCAATATCTCCTGAGGATCACGCCACGCTTTTAGCCTTTCACCGTTTCACACTTTGCGTTTGCGGTTCACGTTTTGTATTCTTTTCTATTGCACCATAGCACGTATGTCGTCATTTTCAGGTCAGTGTGAACGCCTGAGCAGGCGTCTTGTTTTACATAAAACTCTATTTTACTGAACCAGCACCCCAACATTGGGCCGCCTGTGACTGTAACAATATTACTTGAATACATACATGCAGGGTCCTATTATTGGCATTACGGCTAGGCCCAGTGGCTTCACGCTCAACAGAGTGTCAAATTTTCATCCAGCCAGCAAACCTGATAAACTCAAATGAAAAGTAGATGTTGCATGACACAAGAGAAATTATCGATAAAAACCCATTTGTCGTAAACTGGGGGCTTGTCTGTCGTATTTTCATACAGCCTTGGATACAATCATTTTATTCTGTTCATCTCGTGTACGACATAAGTGAGAATTTTGATAACTACATTTTTAACGGCTGTTGCAATGCTTTAACACCGATCTGCACGCTCAATAGAGCGTCGTGTATGATATAGAAACCAATCAAATGTTCATGCATGTGACCAGCAAACATAAACTCAAATGAAAATTAAATGTTGATACAAGAGAAATTACCGATAAAAACCCATTTTATGTAAACTGCCTATCATTCATGCAGCCTTGGATACAATTATTAGTTTAATCTCGTGCACGACATAATCACAGAATAAAGACATACAGAAGTGTAACTTCCATTACAAAACCGTAAGGCGCTTTTTACCGAAATAGGTGGCGGCCATGTTCTTAGCAAGTGCCCTAAAGAGAGGCATTTACCCCCCTGGAATATTAAATTTTCAATATGTTTTCAGGGGGGTGACTGCCTCTCTTTAGGGCACTTGCTAAGAACATGGCGGACTGAAAAAATCCCTTACGCACTTTTAATAAGAAGATACACTTCTGTATGTCTTTATTCTGTGACATAATTGAGAATTCTGATAACTATATGCGATTTAACTGTTGCAATGGTTTTACTTCTACACGCTCCATAGAGCGTCTTGTATGATATATAGAAACCTATCAAATATTCATGCATGTGGCCAGCAAACATAATCTCGAATGAAATCTAGATGTTGACACAAGAGAATGTCTCGATAGAAAACCTATTTTACGCGGCTGTTTATGTTATACTTGCATGCTTGTACTTGGATACAAATATATTAATCTCATGTGCGACATAATTGGGAATTATGATAACTATGGGAATTCTGATAACTATGCGATTTAACTGTTGAATGCATGCTTTTCTTGTCGGTTAACATGGTGTCTATTTTTCATTTCAGTTTTTTTTGTTTGCCACAAGAAGACATTGACAAGTTGTATGTTTTCAAGAACACTTAGGAAGAGCTATAGTTGTCAGTTGATCAAACACTGCGGATAAGAGAACAACAAGTTCAAGATGTCGCTACATAATCATAGTAGAAAGCGTGTCTAAATATCTCGCGTAATAGTCGCCGTAGAACGAAAATATGTAGTATATGTGGATGTCGGAAATTTTCAAATATTTAGTTCCAAAAAGCTGAAGCCTTATTTATCAGTTTATTGCCGAACTGTTTTCCAAGACCTGCAAGGATATAGTAGTCAGCTCGCTCGAACTAATATGCCAATATCAGGCAGAAATTGAAGACAATAGCCGCTGTGTCAGACGCAGTTGAAGTACCCTGGTTCCAGAGGTTTATTTTTATTATTTTCATTGCGAAGGGGAGAGGAAAAATAAACCTCTGGTTGAAAGTGGCAATTGATTCATCGAGTCGCGCCAATCAGTTTGAATTAGGGTCAGATCCTGACTCTGTCTCCTGATTGGATGATTGTATTAAAGCTCTCTGATTGATTCAAATAAAACATCCATA
>CACRXK020005812.1:12046-26908 GCA_902702795.2 Paramuricea clavata
CTATCGAGCTATGGTTCCCCGAATGAGGCATAGTTTACGCTTAGAATTCCATCATGTGGATATTTCGACAAAAACATACCGATTTTTCTCCGTATTTATTCAAATTTATATAAAACTGCAAATAACGAAATTTGCGTATTTACATACCTGTAGCGGACAACCGGAAATATGCTACAACCGGAAATAATTTTAATTGGCTAATATTCTGGGGGTGGAAAGCCCGTAGAGGCGAATTGTGTCAGGCTCTCTTCAATACCGAGAGCCTGATACTCAGGTTAACTGGGGCAGGGCCGTAGCGACCGGGGGGTGTGCGGGGAGGGGGGGGGTGTAACACCCCCAATAATTGCGCATGTGGGCAATTTCAGGTAAATCCAGGTAGATTTGCAGAAGAAATTCAGGTAAATGAACACAAATTCAGGTAATTTCAAGGCCCAGAGAAAGTTAATTTACAAAAATTAGTGTGAATTTGGAAAAGAATGAGGTTAATTTACACTGACCTTTTGCCGACGGGGGGGGGGAGTCGCCCAAGAAAAATTTCAGGTAAAAAAATTTTTTTCAGGTAAATTTCGAACTTTTGATACTTTCAGGTAGATTTAACCAAACACCCCCCCCCCTGAAGCGAGTCCCTCGGGACGGCCCTGAACTGGGGCTTAAGTGGGGGAACGGAACGGAGGGACGGAACTGGCACATGTGCCGCCTTTAAATGTTGTGTTGTTTTTACAACCAGGGGCGAAACTAGCCCCTTTTAATTCGGGGGTGTCTGCTAGAATTGCCCTGCAAAAGCCGATGATGCCCTGCGGCAAATTTTTATTTTTGGCCGCTATTTTTCACGAAAATGTTGGCGAGCGTGGAGGGGGGGAGGAAGTCGGAAAATTTTTTCCGGACATAAACCAGTTAAATTAAAGGTCAAAAAAATTTTCCGTATAAATTCCTGTTAAAACATGTGTGAAACCCTTATTTTCGGACCAATATCTGCAGGGGCGTAGCCAAGGAGGGGCAAGGGGGGGGGGGCGGTCGCCCCCCCCAATCGCAAAAAACCATTCTCTGAAAAAGGCTAAATCCGTAGAGAAATGGGGTTACATCCTCGAAGCTGAAACGGATTGAGTACGTCTCGACTGAGGAAAACGACGAAATACTGGAAGAACTTGATTTCTAAAATCTCGTTAAAACAGTTGTAGATATGGTTCCAAAAGGAATAGATTTAGTTTAGATTTACGTGTATATGCATTATGATAACATGAATATTCTTCTCAGACTTATTCTGTATCATATATAAAAGCGAGTAGAAACTTAGAAATGTCTGGGAAAATTTATGTCTTCGACGTACTTTATAATCTTCGGGATTCTGCAAGATTTCACCCCCAAAATGCTTGAAATCACATTTCAGGGACTCTAAATTTTAAAATTTTCCCTGGGGTGCATGCCCCCGAACCCCCCTAGAGCGTACTTTATAATCTTCGGAATTCTGCAAGATTTCACCCCCAAAATGCTTGAAATCACATTTCAGGGACTCTAAATTTCAAAATTTTCCTGGGGGTGCATGCCCCCGGACCTCCATAGATGGTCTCGTGCCTTCGGCGTTCGCTTCGCCCCCCCCCCAAAAAAATGAAGGTCTGGCTACGCCACTGAATATCTGTAAAATTTAGGTCTATAAATTCTATTCAATTCCCTCTGGAATCCCTGGAAGTTGCTTAGTAACTCTACATTCTATCATTTAAAATCTTTGATTGCTCTGCCAATCCAGATGATTCGTACTTTGGGGAGGGGGGTGGGGAGGGTGTCACACACCCCATACCCCCCTCAGGTTTCGCCCTTGTTTACAACAACTATTTAGGGAGAAAATCTGAAACAATATTTGCTGCGTTTTGAGAGTACTTTGTGATAGAATACAGCTGTCTTTAACAGTGTTTTTAACCAAGGCTTTTTTTTACAATATCCCCACTCAACCATTTTGACCCCCTTCCCCTCCCAGTCAAAGTCCCTTTTCTCTAAAATATAAGCAAAACATGGAATTTAGAAAAGAGGTTTGATATTCTATAGTAACTGAAATTTGCTTTGTGAATCTTTCCGTGATGCGGGGGAAGGGGGGGGGGGGCATTTCCTCATAATTTTAGGTCAACATTTCCGAACATTCGTCATTTTCCGTGATGGTGGGTGATCTCCGCCACTGGTCCTAGGGGTAGAAAAATAGAAAAAAATTTTATCTTTATTATTCTCTCCCAGATCCCCCTACTATTACATGCGATTTTGTGCAGATTCTTCAGAAATTATTTGCACGACGCGGAAGGGGGGTGGTTAGGTTTCCGACAGGGGGGGGCTGCTGCACGCTTCTCTCAGGCGCCATGCATTCTGAATCTCTGATTCTGAATGTAGTGATGTGAAATATTATTAAAGACATGGATGACCATTGCAAGTTAGACAAAGGCGAAGTGTTTCAAGGTTATGATTGTTTACTTAACTTTGTTCATGAAAAATCAGATAAATTTTACCGTATTCAAGTGTTGAAAAATGACAAAGGATTTCATGTTTGGACAAGATGGGGAAGAAATGTAAGTGTCGTTTTTAATATTCTGAAAAACTTGATCTCGTGTAACAAATTACTCATTACTGGGTTTTACAATTTTAAGATCTTAATATTGTAGTTAATTTATTTACTTTGTTATATTTATTTGCAAATCTTTATAGCCATATTATGCACCTATCAATATTATGCATGAATCAATTCCTCGAGTAACCATCCCCCGGAGACACCTGGAAATTTGCCGGCCTGATAGACAGTTCACAGGGGTCGGGAATTTGCCTTTCATATACGTGCATGGGGGCCGGGTATTGTTATAGTCGCTAAGGACCCAAGGGATTTGACAAATGGTTGCCCAGAATTCCACCGGCAAATTTTAAGGCAGCAAAACCTAGTTTTAGGCACGCATGTTGGTTTGCTGATCGTATTTTACGCCCTCGTGGTCAAGGTGGCGTGAAATTTATTGTCAGAATAAGCGAAAATTATAACCTGTGCCATGCAAATTTAAATAGGTTTATGATTTCATTGTTTAATTAAATATACTTTTAACCACTCTTAGCAAGAATCAAGTTTATATTAAAGTTTTATAATATTCCATAGCAGTTTAATACTATAATGTTAAATGACAATGCTATTACGTTTAAAATCGTCCCCAGGGTGGGGCATTTTCCACTCTCAGCTTGCCTAAGGGCCGTTCTGCGATTAGTCTTCATACAAGTTGTGTCCCGACACCCAGGCATTTACACTATCGTAACCAATAAAATCAAATGCCCGGGTGTGTTCCCGGGGGGGGGGGTGGTGTTACTCCTGGAATTGACTCATGCATTAATCCCGGGGGGTAAGGGTGCGGGCAATGGTTGGGGATTTAACAAAAAATTAGAAAATTGGGTCAAATGCCGGCTTGGTGGGGCATCCTAAGATGATCAAATGTTTCAAAACAGACGCACCTAGGGGATAGATAGAGGCAAAATATTTTAATAAATTAAATATTTAATATCAAGAGCCACAAAAAGCGTCTGGGCATCGTAAATTTTAGCCCCAGAATTCAGACTGTGTACTGTATTCAAATTCCCAAAGGCCAGAAAAGACAGAAGTGGAAGCAGAAATAAAAAATAAAAGTTTCCGAGCTTTCGGTTTTCTCGATTACAGGCTCCAGGCTTCGTACTGAAATCGCATGACGGCATGTCGAATTATGTTGAATGACTAATCGCCCACACCCGGGCAAAGAACTTTGTCAAATGCCCATCTGTGGGGATAGAATTCACGGTCAAATCCCCACCCATTGCCTGCACTCTTACCCCCCCCCCCCGGATTAATATTGATAGGTGCATTAAATTGACAGGTGATTCCTTGGTTAGTGGGCCAAGTTGACCAGCTTCCATTCCTATAGACCCTCAGAAATCCTCAAAATGCACAAAAATTTAGCTTAATTTCTAATTACTGGCTAACTTCCATGTTTCCTTGTCAGTTCTCGTATAATTTACCTGAAAATTGACTTAATTTAAGTCTCCTAGAAATTTACCTGAAATTTCTCATTAACAATGTTTGGGGGTTGGAGATATTATACCCCCACTCCCTTGCACACAGTTGCTATGGACCTGTATGTGGCCCCTGCCTAAATAGTTATTGTGTAAGGATGAAAATTTACAGATAACAGGCATGCCCATGTATGCAGCAAGAGCCAGCCAACTAGGGCCCCACTGAAATAGGATATTAGGGGACTTTCAATCATGCCATTTTTTGAAATCCAAAATTTTGAAATAATGTTAGGAACTTCTAGCGGGTAGGTCATATGGGATCACTTTACCCATTGATGAGTAAAATTGTCTAGTGTTGGCCGCAATTTACAGTCAGATGCAATGTATTAACTTATTAATGAAAAGTTTTTCTCAATCAATTAAATTGCATGCTACTTATCAGGGCCGTATGCAGGATTTTTTTACGAGGGGGGCAGTAAGGCCTATATGCCGAGACAAGTCCTGAATATCCAAAGAACAATTAAAGATGGTGTGAAGTCTATAATGTAAACAAATGCGTTGTATTATTATTCTACTCTACCTAGTACCTTATTATTCTACTCTCAGTCTAACACATACATGTACCATATGATTTTACTCATTAAGAGGAGACTGGAGAGTGACGACGCAACAGATAAAGACATAAAGAACTTTTTCAAGGCCAAATTAAATAACATTGAAAAATGTCACAATTAAGCTAAAAAAGATAAATACTGTAGTTAAATAGTCTAAATTAGTTGTAAATATCCTGTTATATAATTTGACACATTTTTTCTGTAATAAATTTTTTCTGCTATTTATTTCTCTTTTTCCTTCACCTTGGTTAATTAATTCTTTTAATAGGCAATTTGATTTGGAGGATTTATACAAGAATTTCTATAGGATCCAATATGAATTTCTATACAAATCTAAGAAATTCCTATGAGATCCTATATGGGGATTTCTATGCTATAGGAATTCCTATAGGAAATTGGACCAAAATCTAATAGGAATTCATATAGGATCCTATAGGAATTCCTATATGAATTCCTATTAGATTTTGGCCCAATTTAATTCCTATAGAAACTATAGGATTCTAATAAGGAATTCCTATAGGACATTGGGCCAAAATCTAATAGGAATTCCTATAGGATTTTTTCGTAAGCATGGTGCGCAATATGGGTTAACAAAAGTCACATAGGTAATATTTAACAATTATTCACCGAAGGTGCATGAGGTAATATTCAACCTGTAGGATTTGTTATGTTCACTTGTGCAAAAATACTAAGATTAATTAACCCATTGAGTGCTACTGTATATAGCACTTTCCTCTTGTCCTCTTGATGAGTGAAATTGTCTCTGCATGGTCAAAGTAAAATAACTTTAATAGCGCATTAATATAGGCCTGCTACTTAACCTTATAATGCCACTTAACCTTCAAAATTATTAGGGAACTGATGGGCAAAGTAAGCTAGAAGGTCCAATCAACCAAGAAGATGCCAAGAAAAATTTCAAAAAGAAATTTCAGGAGAAAACAAAAAATAGTTGGGATGAACGTCAGCAATTCTCTCCAGTGAAAGGGAAATATTCACTAGTAATTGAGAAGACTGACTCTTCTAAGAGTAGCCAAGTAACTGACAGTCAGGTGAGAATTGGAAAATTATATAAATTCAGCAAATTCTTGTGTCATTAATTCCATATTCCATTATCATTTCAGTTCACTTTTCAAAGCATGTTTCCCAAGTTAGTTGTGAATATTCCCAATTATATTTCTATAAATTTAGATTATACTGTAGTTCAGTCACATTAGTCAGAGCACTGAACAGGTTTTTTGCAAGGATTTAACAGCTTGAATTTAGCACAATTGTAGATAACTAGATTATATTATTTTACATAATTTACATAGACAATTCCAGTACATTTAACAATAAGAAAAATACTAGAAAGATGGAGTCTGGAAAATATGGAGAATATACTATGAAACAATAGACTAGGTCCCATTTATGATGCACAGCACTATATGAGATACGGTACTACATGCCAGTCTGGTGTTGGGATCCTAGCGGCGCTACATGCAAGTGCCTAATTAATTTAAGCTAACTGTAACATGCTTCGTCAGCCGTTGGGATCCTAGGTAGCGGCTCTACCTGCAAGTGCCTGAAGCTAACTGCAATCCTTGCTCAGAAGCTCTTATGCATGCTTAAGTAAAGTAGAAAATTTCAATTTTTCCGAATACATTTTGGAATATTTACCGAGAAGATTTAATAAGAGTCGTACTCAAGACGTAAATTCATCAAATGATGCCATCACTAAAAACTTAAAATTTCCTGTTCTGTGGCCGAATTTTATTCATCAGCCGACAATCGTGTCGGCCTGATGTATGAAAATGTTTGAGCAATTGAGTTTGAGCAAATTAGCGCGGACACTCAATTTTGACAACAAGAAACATAACTCAAATAAATTTCTTCGGTGCCCGATCTCCTGTCGCAATTTCCAAACTTCAAGCGAAGCGGGCAAGTTTGGACCATGCACGCATACCCTGGTTCCAGAGGTTTATTTTTATTATTATCATTGCGAAGGGGAGAGGGAAAATAAACCTCTGGAACCAGGGTAATGCACGCAGGGCTAACTGCAAATCTTTTTTGGCTACTTGCAAAAAAGCTAAATATACAGGCATGAACTGTAATTCTTGGTTAGAAGGTCTTGTGCTGCATGTTTATGTATAGAAAATCTCAATTACTAGTATGAAACTACGTATAGATCAATGGAGAATATGGATAATACTATGAAACAATTACTAATAACAATAGAAAGATATGGCAGAAGTGGCGAAATACAAACAAGACCAGGTCCCATGCATGGTGCTCATGGGTGCACACCACTAGATGAGATAGTATAGGAGAGCAAGAAAAATATAGAGTGGGAGAATGGATGGCTGGGAGTACAGGCAGAAGATGCATGAAGAAAGAAGTCACTGTGATAGAATAAGTGACATGGAAGATATTAGTGATACAGTACGGAAGACATTAGAAATTCAGAGAAAAAATTCTAACCAATAGAAAGAATGTTACCAATTTACCGTACTGTACACTGCGAGCAGTTCCTCAATAGAGAGACTGCCGATTTAATTGGATATAAGCAATGTTTATACAAAGGTGGAGCTCCAACTTGACATGAGTGAAAAGTGAGCGTATTTCGTTTTGTGATGTGTTGTCGGCAGTCTAATGTACTGTAGGCACTGTGACTTTAAGAATCCAATTATACTGACTGTCCATGATCCATCTTAAATTGATAGTGCAATAGTGTATAAATGTATAGACTATAGAATGATGTAACAAATGTTGTACGACAAATATATGCATTTTTAGCCATCCTGAGACACCTCATTTTCAAAATTTTCTGGGGAGTATACCGCCAGGTCCTCCTAGTGGTGCCCCCTAGTGTAGTGCCCTTTTTGCATCTGTAAATTTACCTTATACAGGGTGTATAAAAAAAACCTGAACAGATTTGAAATTGCTCTCAATTTCGCAAAACACCTATTTGAATCCGTTTTTTTATATATATAGCTTCGTTGGGTACTTATAATGTAGAATAATAAAAAAAAATTCTCGAACTCAAATTGTGTAAACCAGGGGGGGGGGGGGTGTCTTTTCCAACGAACTAAAAATGGCTCGCGCACGAAATTTAAAAGCTGCAATCATATTTTGAGTTACTAGATGGAAAATTTGTCGGGTTTTTAATTACTGTACAAAATTTCAGACAATTTGGTTTAGTTTAAGCCCCTTAACTATTCATGCAAAGTTACATTTTTCCTAAAAATCAGCTATTTGCATGCTTAATTAATGCATTTGCCTAATTTGCATATGTCAGCAATATGCAAATTAGGTAAAGGCATTAATTAAGCATGCGAAAGGCTGATTTTATTATTATTATTATTATTATTATTATTATTATTAAAAAATATTTACACAGGATAAAAAAATGCTTCAGTGACTATTCACTGCTATCAACGCATGTCCTGTAAACCTAAAACTACTAAAAATTATGAGTATAAAAAGTCAATATATTAAAAATATTAAAAATCTAACTGCAATCAATTCTGTAAAGGATTATAATGAACTAAGGTTCTCTTTAAGTTTTCGTTTAAAAAGCATAAAACTGTCAATTTCTCTAATATCTTTGGGCAATTTGTTGAATTCAATTGCTCCATTATAATAAAAGGCATGCTTTGTGGATTCCAAACGTATTTTGGGAATCCTGACACTTATTCCGTTGTTCCTTGTGTTCTTTACATGTTGTAACCGTTCAAAATAACTGTGAAAGTTACTACACACATTCCTGTCCATGCATTGTTTCACCAGGAAACACGTTTGCAGCTTTGCAAAGCTCATCAGGTCAGGTAGTCTTAGATCTGTAGAACAAAATGAATAGTTAAAGGACTTAAACTAAACCAAATTGTCTGAAATTTTGTACAGTAATTAAAAACCCGACAAATTTTCCATCTATTAACTCAAAATATGATTACAGCTTTTAAATTTTGTGCGCGAGCCATTATTAGTTTGTTGGAAAAGACACACCCCCCTGGTTCACAAAATTTGAGTTCAAGAAATTTTTTTCATTATTCTACATTATAAGTACCCAAAGAAGCTATATATATAAAAAACCGGATACAAATAGGTGTTTTGCGAAATTGAGAGCAATTTCAAATCTGTTCAGTTTTTTTTTTATACACCCTGTAGAGTCAGACCCTTGTACATGTTATCTAGTAAATTAGTTTTATGTTATATTCCAAAATTAAAAGTATTAAGATATATTCTCAGCTGCAAGTAAGGATGATTTCCACAGTGCCGTAGCCAGCGTTTGAACTTTGGCGGGGCGACATTTGTATGCATGGCATTTGCAATGCGAGCGCCAAAGGCGCGGGGAATCCATGGGGTCTAGCATGCTTCCGCGGGAAAATTTCGGAAACTATTTCAGAGCTTTCATAAGGGGAATATGATACCATATATTTATGAGAAAAGAACCCAACACTGCGTTGTCAACATAAAGATAACTAATTAACAATTAGTCATTGAAGGCAAGGTGATTACAAGCCTATATTCACTGAGCCAAAGTGAATATAGGCTTGTAATCACCGAGCCTGAGCCGACTAATTCTTTTAGTATAATTTCAGTATTGAAAAAGTTTTATTTATAAATACAACTAATACACTTGTTTATTTTATGAATATAATTTGCATAAATAATTTACTTATATCTGATTTTCAGCCATTTATTTTGGGAAAAGCAATAGTTACTTCTCAGAGCAGTTTGAGCAGTAATGAGGGAGCCAATCAAAATGCTCAAAGGCTAATTTTCAATCCTGAAATTATAGTAAAGCAGGATAATTGGTAGAGCGTCAGCCCGGGTAACTTCATATGCGAGTTCAAATTCTGCTCGAGTTAACTTTATGTCTGATTTAACGGGGGACTCGGCAACTAGACGTGATCAAGTTGTTAAATAAGATGCATTGAACCTTCAAGAAACTTCCACTCTTGAAGTTCCCTCTGGGGGAGCGGTTATTCAAAGGTGGGTTTAGCGCTAACCCTGGGTTAAAATTGAACCTGCTGTTTCAGTTTGTGTATTTCTGCACGTCTGTTTATTTCAAAACTGCAGAGAAGAAACCTTCTAGCTTTGATGAAATATAACCCAGCTTTGAACACCGGCCCCAGCAGGTCTTTAAAACGTACCAATTATTGCCGTACTGTTGCCAAATGTATCAATTATTGCCGCTGTTTAGACTTTGCAAAAACCAGAATTTCCAGATGTATTAATTTTATCAGAAGTACAACTACCAGTGGACGTCCTCTATGTCATCTTATCACAGCTTCCTGTACGTGATGTTTTACGATACATGCAAGTTTGCAAAGCTTGGAAGGTAGGAATGTCCCTTAAACCCTTTGCTCTGTCTACTTCCAAACAATTTTACTTGTCAGTAAGAAAATCTCGTGCATTAATGGTTAATCTGTCTAATGACAGATGATTTTACTTGTGAAGAAAGGGAAAGTATTTACTGCAGCGTTATTGATTATTTAGAATAGAATTAATGATTATGCAGAAAATCTTTTTGTTGTCAACACATTTTAAGCAGCAAATTGAATGCATCTTAATGTGCGTCTTATAATATATTATATTATTGTCAAATGTCAGACCATTTTGTACGAGAGGTATAATCTATGGTAATATTTTCTATGTTAGGCCCGGTTTAGACGGCGAACTTTTCATGCGCCGAATCTAATGTAATGATTAAGTGCGACGCTGCATGAGCGGCGTCTAAATCAATTAAGTTCGGCAGGTTTTGTTAAGTTCGACACGACTCGAACATGCGACAAGACAAGTCGTATATGCGACACATGTGTCGCGGTTCGACATTGATTTAGACGCCGTGCTTTTCATGCGCCGAACCTAATGCATAATTATTTTTTAACATCATAACATGATTTATCATATATTTGCATTGTATAAATATGTCCAATATAGTGTCCTCGCAATTTGGTACGGCACAATTAAGTTCGACGTCTAAATCAGTTTCCAATATTTTGCCGTATCTACGACAATTAGATTCGGCGCATGAAAAGTTCGGCGTCTAAACCGGGCCTTAATTCCTTTCCAGACATTGCTGAGTGACAAGTATTTTTGGAAGATGTATATACAAAGACATTTTGATTTGGGGATAAAATCTGACCTCTCAAACGAGGGGCCAATAGAAGAGTGGTCAGGTCCAGGATGGACTATGAGCAATGACGTCGACGAGACCACATGGTACTGTATGTACTTGCTTTGTGTTAGGGACCGGTCATAAAGTAATTACTAACTGCTAGGGTGGGCTGGAGTGATTTGGGATGGGCCATGGAAAATCTTTGGGCAGTTTCGATGGGCCGCCAATTTTTTTGTATGTCCACGGTTGGGCCACCAAACAAAAAAACATGCATGTCTACTTCAAAAAATAAAGATACTAATAGTTTATCAAATGCAAATGATGCTATTGTCTATTGAAGCCAGTACTTTATTTATACAACAACAAAAAGTGGTCGAATCACAGCAAATACAACCAACTGGAGAGCAGCTCAGTACCAATGTGTTTGTCAAGCTTGGAATTACGTATGTCAGTACAGTCCGTGCATGTATATTTACAATGTTCGTACCTGCAAGTTTTTTTTATTATAAAAGTGTATTTTCCCAATTTAAATTGTATGGGCCATGCAAATTTTTTTGTAAGATTAGATGGGCTTTGAAATTTTTATCTACATCTTAAGATGGGTCACCGAACTTATTGGCAAAATTTGTGAGTTTACCTCCAGCCCACCCTAGCAGTTACTTTATGACCAGTCCCTTAAATGCATGTCTGGATACACCCAGCACACCTTCAAGGTCTTAGCTGGGATTTTAGATTTCGGGAGAGTTTCTAAATTTCCATGGTGTAATTGGTGTGTACTTGCCAGTTACCCAGAATAGCCAAATTTTCACGGTAACCGTTCCAGTTGTGCTCACAATAGAGAGTTTAAGCTTTGTGTTATACGGCAAACGACAAACGCCAGGCAAAGAAAAATTTTACGGTATCAGGCAATAAAGAGTAAATGAACTTGCTGCTTTGAAACTGCAATGCATGACTATTCTTTCGACACAAGAAAGAAAATAAGAAACGAAAAGGTTTAACGAAAATTTTGTCAAGAAAGTTCGAACCACCTCCCGTTTGCCGTTCCCGGAAACGCGAAGCTTAAACTCCCTAATAGACTATGCCTGTTGTTGTTTTATGATTTTACAATTAACCAAATACAAGATGAGGAATGAGGATACGCTTATATTTCACACTGATATTACGGCAAGTTATTTTAGCAACTTATGAGGCATTTAAATCTATTTTAACACAATATGGTTCCCCATTACCCACTGTATATCCATCTAAACATAAAAAAAAAATCCCGAATCACTCACCAATTTCAACAAACTATAGATTATAACTTTCTTACGACAGAAATAGGAGAAAATTCCCATTATAGTCAGACTAATTTTAAAATTAGACTATATATGCAAATAAATTACCACAGCTAGAAAAAGCACACTAAAAAAATTAGTAAAATTACCAAGTTTGCTTGCGAAATGTTGTAAAATGCGGAAAATATATCCTTGCAAATTAAGTTTGCAAATTTTGTGTAGTCTATATATGTATTGTGTGCGGAAATTCCTACCACATTTGTGCCGAAAATGGTAGCAACTCGTACCCAGGGTCTTAGCAATTTTTGCACGCAATACAAAAGTATACAAAATTTGCGAATCTTGCAAGGCTATTTTACAACATTTTGCAACCAAATTTTTGCAATTTTACTAATTTTAGTATGCTCTTTCTAGCTGTGGTGATTTAGTTGCATCTTCTTGCCTAGTTTTAAAATTAGTCTGTTCTCCTAAAATTTCTCCTATTCTCCTGGTAATTCTCCTAGTGAGAATTGCTGCACTTCCCCTGAAAATTCAGGGGAATTAGATGAAGTCTTGCTTACAATTTCCTAATATATGTTTAATGCGGTGACAAGAAAGGGAACCAAAGTTCTATTTTGCTTATTCTGGTATTTTGAAAGGTATTGTTACTTTTCTGAGGATGGAGAGGACGATGATATCTACGTAATGCGTCCATTTCCTTCAATGTGGAACTGTCGAGTCATTCATCCGTATGGTTTGGACCCATTTTCTGGTGATGCGAGAAAATTACAAGGTTTATGTCGTTCTCTTGAAATACTGACTTACATGAGAAATGAAGCGTCTCGCTTGGGTATGCTAAGTGGTGAGTAACATGTTTTGATGTTTTACAATTTTTCAACCGAAAAACAGTTCACATTGCAATGAATAATTTCCACTTTTTCCCCCCCCCCCCCTCCCACCCTTGGGCGCTTATTTCCCCCCTTAGTTCTGGGCCGGTGGTTTATTAGAAAGCAGGGGGGAGGGCCAAATAGAGGTCCCAGGCTAAAAAAATTATCACGTCCTTGTAAAAGAATATCACGTTTTCAGTTAGGATTTTTGGTATCTCACTGAATAGAACTAATTGCTGAGGGGTTTGCTTTGTAAATGGACATTTCGAGCGTACATATGCAGTTCACACATTTATTAAATCTGACCCAGGAGCAGTTGCGAAAATTGTCAAGTTCTAATCGCAAGTTGATCTATATATACTAAGGTGACGCCAATGTAGCTCAGTTGATTATAGAGCGTTGCACAAGAATCGCAAGGCCGCAGGTTCGATTCGTGCGAGAGGGATAGATCCAAACAAATGTATAAAATTCACTCGAAATTTTTATCTACAAAATCCGAAATATTGGCAACCATTTCATTATAGGCAACCAATGTTCAGGCAACGAAAGCCAAAATGAAATTTGTGCCGTTATATTTCCTTGGGACAAGAAGGAACTACCTACACCACTAGAACTGGTGAATGGAATCTTCCATTTTCATCCAGAAATATATGAATACTATACTAGCAACCCTGAGGACATAGGCTCTTTGAGGGAAAATAAATTACACTTTCACATTCGGCGAAATGAACATAACGTTGATGACTCTGACGCTGATTATGACGAGGATGACGATGACCATGATTTAGACGAAAAACCATGTCTGAACAGTATTTTTGGGATGGATTTTCCTGATCAAGATGAACAATGGAAATATGAAGATTCACGAAAGTTTTATGAGTGGTTACAACCAATTATGTGTCCATCAGTTGCTATATATGTTGGAGGAGAGAAGTTTAATCCTGTTGCAATCTTTATGATAGCACAGCTTGCCCCTGGGTGGGTAGGTGGGGCACTGACTGCAGCCGTATGGACATGAGTAGTTGTTGATTGTCCGCAGTCCCCCCTCTCCCCAGGGTCGGTAGGCAGGACACTGACTGTGCTTATTGTTAATTTGTTCGTCAGTATTTTGGTGCTGAAAACATAACTGCAGTTAATATGTAATGTTATAGTATATAATTACATATGTTGAAAAAAGTATGTAATAATAATATTGAGATACCATCTTGACAGTGGCGAAGCTGGCCATAGCAACAGGTTTGTCAGGTCATGCTGTGCAAATGTTTAATCATTTGCATTTATTATATTAAAACTTTTAAAAATGTATTGTCTGCTGGTTTATTAGAAAGGCATGATCAGTTCCCATGGCTAGCTTCGCCACTACATATTGAGACAATAAATAATATCCTAAGATATTTATTATGGATGAGTTAAAACTCAAGAGTTGTGTTTAGTTAAGTTAGGAGTAAAATGTGAATGTAGAATAACATTAAAAACATATTGTTAGAAGAAATTCAAATAGTCGATCCATATTGAGCAGAACTGTTTTCTGTTAGCCCCATGAGCGTACGTGGTGGGACAGGGCGGGGGGCCTGAATTAGTTGGTCAAATTATAAACGTAAGTTGGGGAAAAGATGGGAAAAATAAACTTAAGAGCCAAAAGTATGTAAGATGATAGTCCAAAATGCAAAAATATTAAGATAATAGTCGAAAATTCGAGAAAAATGTAACGTTTAAACCCTTTGGAAAGTTTTTCCAAAATGTAGTCTGTACAAGTCAAAAACCGGACTTATTCCTGTGGACGTGTGATAAAAGAATAGCTGTATATAATTATATATTATGAATATGTCAATTAATGGATTATATAAGGAGCCCAGAGTTTGAAGCGAGCAGAGGAAAAACAGGACAAGCAAGGAAGGAGTTCCTAAACATTCAAAAACCGACGAAGACCTTCAGGAGAAGAACAACGTGGAAAGATATCTTGCTTTTGTTGGAAGTATACTAAAGTTCGCTGACTATATACCCCCCGT
>CACRXK020005813.1:2288-26904 GCA_902702795.2 Paramuricea clavata
TTCGGGGGGGGAGGAGAGAAATTTCTTGAGGAAAATTTTCCGTCGTATCATACCGAAATTTATGTTTGTGACCTAATTTTTAAAAAAAATTTGTAAATTTCCACACAAAAACGGCACCTATTGTTTTAATTTAGTATTTACAGGCGACATTAGCTTGTACAAAAGGGGCACTTATTGTTTTAATTTAGTATTTACAGCGACATTAACTTCTACAAAAGGGGCACTTTTCCTCACAAAAAAGGGCACTTCTCAACACAAAAAGGGCACTTTTTATCACAAAAAAGGGCACTTTTAGTCCTTTAAAAAAATTGGGGGGGGGGGCACGTGCCCCCCGTGCCCCCCCCCGCTTCCTACGCCCCTGTTACAGGGTGTTCCAAAAAGACCCGGAACCCATTCTAAATTAAATAAGTATTCATTGCCATGATCAACTGATTATAATACAGTATTTTGGTGAATACAAATACAAAAAAATGCTGTAACACACTGATTTTGGACGACAATTTAAGTCTTTCATCATCGCCGTTGCCGGAAAGGAACCGAGTTTTAATGTATTCTAGTCACTAGTGCAACAACAAATTGATGAAAATAGAAAGTGTTTAAAGCCGGTTTTAATACAGACGAGCAAGTTTTCTAGCACAAGTTTTTATTATAAGACAAGTTGCTAGTATGCTAGCTTTTGAACAAGGGTACTTGTCACAGTAAAAATTATCAAAGTTGCGCATACAGACGAGCAAATAAAACTTGCCACATAAAAATACTTGTCATATATAGAAAACTTGCTCGTCTGTAACTGGCTGTATGTTAACCAAAATGTTCTAATTTATGCATAAACAAGTACACGCATAAATTAGAACATTTTGATTATTAACATAAGGGGCGGACCATTAGAAATCCCGGGAGGGGGGGTGAAAATTCAAAAAAAAAAATTCGTGCAAAGGAAAATGCCTGGAAAAAAAATTCGTGCACCCATTACGTCAGAGAAAAAAAATTCGTGCAAGCAAACAGCGAAGTACAAATATAGTCTTGAAAAAAAATTCGTGCAGAGGTTAAATGCATTAAAAAAAATTCCTGCAGAGACACGAGACTGAAAAAAAATTCGTGCGCAAAAATTTGATACCCCCCCTCCCGGGATTTCTAATGGTCCGCCCCTAAAACGTTTCTGTAATTACAGAAAACACTCATGCAGTACGGCAGCTATTTCAATTATTAAGGTTGTCCCCCGAGCAAAGCGGAAAAGTCGAATACGAGCGCGAAAAGCTGCTGGGAATAGCTAATAAATTATTTGCTCGGGGAACAACCTAGCTTAATTGAAGTGCTGTATAATAATAAAATGCAAAAGAACAGTAACATTTGATTAATTGAATCAACGTTTTGACTAAATTGTAGTCATCATCTGGATTCTATTTTTCCGTGACTTCAATTTAATCGAAATAAACGTCGATTAGAGCATGGATAATAATAAAATTTATAGGAATGGATAGGAAACTAGCTGACGTGACCTAATGGGCTAATGGCGTGGTTGGATGTTCCAACCTAGTTGCAAACCAAATTCTCAAAAACGGCATGTTTAGCAATAATACAGCTAAACATTTTAGTCAAAGAGCAAACAAAAATCTAAGATGAAAACTCTAAGTATTCCCAGCACTAAACAGTGAAAAATACATCGCAAATTAGTTTCGTTAAAATTTGGGACTCCAATTTCGTAGCTACAACTAATGTAAAAAATACAAAACAAAGACGAAAAACATTTACCTTGAATTCTTTGTCGTGGTTTAGGCATGTTTTTAAAACAATTAGACCAGTTTATGCTTCAATATTACTCTTTTAAAGTGGAAAGTATAGCGAAACAACAAAAATGCTGAGAACTTTGGCAATATTCGCAATACGCGTGACGTCACGTTTTTCAACAAGGATGAGTGAATGACGTCAGGAAGTTTCCTATCCAGTTATTTTACAATCCATTATTTAGAGTTATTGTTCTTAAAATTTGTATTTTATTAACACGTTTCTATTTTCATGAATTTGTTCCTTGCACTACGATACAATGAACCTCAATTGAGTCAATTCTTCTTCAAACGGCGATGTTGAACGATTTGGTGACGAAAATCAGTGCATTTATCACAGCTGCTATTTAAAGCGTGTTTTAAAATGGGTGATTCCAACAATAGAATAAAGTTTGATCAAGGCAAAGAAAACGGTTACTAAATGTTGTAAAATGAAGAAAATATAGCTTTATGAAATTCACAAATTTTGTACATATTTGTGTCACGCGCGGTAAAAATAACGACTTTCGACTCAAAAATGCTTATTTTCACGCGCGTAATGCAAATAATACAAAATTTGAGAACTTCACAGAGCTATATTTTCCGCAGTTTACAAAAATTCGCAACCAAGCTTTGCAATGTTACTCATTTTAAGATGCTCTTTTTAGCCGTGGTATTGGAGTTCGTATTTTTTGTCTAGATCAAAATGTCGTCTATAGCTGGCATCCTCCATTATAAAATAACATGTATATAACGCGTGCTCTGATTGGTCGAAACACGTGTTTGGATCAGGCTGACGGAATTTTAAAGTGAAAGTTTTTTAAAGTGAAATTTTAACACGGAAAGTTGTTATTTTATAAAACAATTACTTTATGGTTTCGGTGTTGGGAATGTTGCTCGAGTTAAGAAAAGCGTGCAAAATCACTCGCCTTCGGCTCGTGTTTCGCGCGCTTTTCGTAACTCTCGCAACATTCCCGCGTGTTTGGATCAGGCCATCCAAACACGGAAACCATAAAGTAATTGTATATTGAAGCCCCGAGGTATCAAGTTTCAAAGGTGTCATCGGATATCTGACATGTGTCCGGATCCTCTAACATCTCTGTTACTGTGTTAGTTTTGTAGGAAGAGGAATATTTCTCCTTAAATATAATATTCCTACTTAAAAAGTTCCTAAAAAACCTATCGACGGGGTGTGAGGTGTAAGAAAGATTATTTCTACTCTTAATAGTGACCAGTAATAGTCATATTCCTACCAAAAATATTCCCAAAATGCATATTCCTACCAACAATATTTATCTTCACACTACTTCAAAACCCAGTATTTAACAATATTCAATATTCATATTCCACCACGATTGTAGATTTGAAACTTTATGTTTCGTTTTAGGAGAAATACGTATCTTTGTAGCAATCCAGTATTTTTGACTTTTGGTATAGCTTGTTTATCATGAGTCATTGTCAAAAACAAAACCGAAGTGTGAAGACCAGACCTTCTTCTGATACCAAGGTATACTGCAGAGGAATAAAATGGCTTGATAAAAATCAGAGAAAACTCTGTTATCACTTTCCTGAAATGATTGAAATTATTGGAGAGGGGGTGAAACATGCGCTGAAAGAGTGCAGAAAACAATTTAGTTCGCACCGTTGGAACTGCTCTCCCCTGGATTGGGAGCAAGTGTTTAGTGAAGGTGGCATTCTAAGAAAGCGTAAGTGTGCTTAGACTTTATCCCCGAGCCGACGGCGCGAAGCGCCGTGCGAGGGTACTAATTCCCCCCGGCTATTTACACCCGGGGAAGGGAAGCGGGCGTGGGTCACTGTGTAATATCGCGGGCGTGGGTCACTGTGCGTGTTTCGGTGGGTGGTCATCCTCACTGATCTCATAATATAGCGGACTGTAATGAATAGCCAACACTGATTGGTCCAATTTAAAATTGGCATTATTAACGGCTGCATGACGATTGACGACAGCGAAATTGATTTGATGATTTCTTGCAAATATATTTCATTTTTGCAAGATTTTGTAAATTGCAAAGGATTTTTGATGAAATAAAGGCAAGAGGATTGCTAAAAGAAGGAAGTAAAGGTGCTGGCGTTAACGAAGGTAAGTTTGTTTTAAATATTGATGCATTGTTTGCTTTTAATATACTGTAATCTCGGCTGTAATTACTTTAAAAGCCGATCGTTGCGTATATAAAATATGAAACAAGACAGCGTATTATTTCAGTGTTTCTTTATTGATTACACTTTTTATTATACTAAGCAAAGTTATTTACATGGGAGAATTTGGAATCATTTTATTTCGAACTCAAAGTTTATCGATAAAGGCAGTTTAGTTCTATATTAAAAGAACACTTTCAAACGTTTTGCGAAGTGTTTGTGGTTGAATTTTACCTTAAATTGAAGCTTATATTACGTATAATAACATAGCTACTGTAATTACTTTAAAAGCCGATCGTTGTGTATAAATATGAAACAAGACAGCGTATTATTTCAGTGTTTCTTTATTGATTAAGCAAAGTTATTTGCATGGGAGAATTTGGAATCATTTTATTTCGAACTCAAAGTTTATCGATAAAGGCAGTTTAGTTCTACAGTAAAAGAACATTTTAAAACGTTTTGCGAAGCGTTTGTGGTTGAATTTTACCTTAAATTCAAGCTTATATTACGTATAATAACATACCTAACATATATATGTTTAGGAAATTGATAATTTTGTAATTAAAAGTGATATTTATAGGGGATTTTTCATTTGTAAAAATATTCTTAAAAAATTGTCGTGTTACCATGACAACTACTTAAAATACTTCACGTTCGGAAAATAAAATGGTTTTGTCAGCAAGGCGAGGGTTTCTGCATGCATGTATTTTCTAGTACGACTATATACGCATTAGCGATACATGACGGCAGCGCTACCACGGCGGAAAACAAACTCGTTGAACTAAATGATTGTACGGGAAGCTTGTCGCCTGTTATTCAGAGTATAAAACATCGTCAATAGAGTAAGACTGTTAGGAAACTCGCAGACATAATAGACTATCAATATCATTATTCTTTCGCTTCAGTTTGTCTGTGTTTATGCAAACAGTAGTTGTTTCATCGTCGTGTGTGTGTTGTTTAATTACTCAGTCGTGATATTACACGTTAGCGAGGGTCAGATTTGACTTTCACTACTGTACCTCTCGCTGGCTTAGTGCGCATCTCATTGGTTAATTTAATCGGATATATCAAACGCATCTGATTGGTTAATTGGCCTCTTAATGATAGCGGTAGCGGAAGTGAAATCTGAACCTCTCTAATGATTACATTAAAACATAATATAGTTATTATTTGCTTTAGCGAAAATAAAAAAACGTACGTGACAATGAATTGACCATTTCATGAATAAACCAAGACAAAAACATAGATACGGTAATGAGGTCTATAATTATGTATTATGTCTACATCGAGTTCCTTAACCTTCTTATTCTATTGACTCTGAATAAAATTAATTCATGCAGTTTAATTTAAGGATTGAAGTTAATTAGTCAAGGGTTTGTTGTGGAAAATGTGGTGTTCTGGGATTCAATTTGACATAACAGTTTCCCATGCAGCTCGAAATGTATAGCCGTTTTATGTACAAAACGTGATAATCTGTGATTTGCCGTTGTAAATAGAACGAGGACGACATTGCTTTCATGTGATCTTGATTTTAGTTAATCATTTCTTTTCTACAATATTACTAATGTCATTATACTAGTTCCCGTTGTCTATGTATTTGCGTCCTTCTTGTTTAAGGTTCCTAATATCGATAATTCATAGTTTTGAAGTGTAAAATTTAAGACTGTTTCTCTTCATCTCCGCGTACTAGACCAAGCCTTGCTTAAGTTCGCTATATTTATGTTTGAAACTTATGCCAGTGAGAGTGTTTGCTGTTACCATGGCTACTACTGGTAGGAAGCCAGCGTTCAGTCCGTGGTTTACTAAATAAAATCATTTTTTGTTAAAATATAATGGTTTGGTCCGCTATCATATTTTTATGATAAGTATAGTTGTTTTGTTCGAAAGAGAGAGGGGTTCGTTTCTGCATGCTTGTTAGCTTGTACTTTCTGTGATAAACTGCATGTATCAAGGCATCATATCATATGAGATAATTCGTCAATAACATTTGGTAAAAGCTGAAGTAGGTCAATAAACCTGCAAACACGATTAAATTTTTGGTTCTGTGTGTGCCGGCTAGCATAGGACCGACAATCACAGAAGTGTAAACCTACATTTATTTCCTACCATTGATTTGTTCAATCACGTAACTGCAGAAAGTTTAACCTCGCACTGGAGATAAGCGTATAATTAAGTATGTACTATTTAAAACACGAGTTGGAGTGTTTTATCAGGCTGCCCCACGCGTTTTATATCTGATACAACACGACAACGAGTGTTTTGAATATAGCTTGAAATACTAATTAGGATGAACAGTTATAATTATAATCATCCTAATTAGGATGAACATTTATATAAAGAATACTAATGAAGATGAGTTTTATCAGATATAAAGTCACTTTACGTGACATATTATGGCTGACATGATTTGCCACAAGTTTTATAATTATTAATGAGTATTTTAAGTTTTTAACTAAAATATACTGTATAATAGCTATATAACACTGAATTTTACGCATAGGTTCTCGTGAGACAGCATTCGTACAAGCTCTAACTGCAGCCAGTGTGATGATGGAGATTGCAAAGGCTTGCGTGACCCAGAAAATAAAATACTGTGGCTGTGGTGCTTTGCGTCGACGAAACAGGAACGAACTCTCAATCCTAGATGGTTGTGGAGACAACATAAACTTTGGCGCTTACTTGGCTGCAAATTTTATGGATCCAAAGCGGACAAAGACTCATCCGAAGAAAACAAAACGCCATAACCAAATAGTTGGAAGAAAGGTAACAAAAGCATTAACAGGCAATTTTCCCATGCTACGTAGCCTAATTAGACTTTCTCACGCCGCCATTTTTAAGTGGCTTTTCAGCCGAATTCTGCGAGATAAGTCTTTTAAGTCATTCAGATATGATATGTCAGCGACGTTTTATAATTTTTTGGACGAATGATGGTAAATTTGCAAATGGTTAGTTTATTTTGAAAAATTGCTTTTCATATTGTTTTAATTGTCTGCATTGGTTATAATTAACGAGAATTAGATGCCACCCAAAAATGGCGAATATTCGCCATCGTGAGAAAGGCTAATATCGATAAAAACGTCCAAAATGTAATAAAATCATAATATTAGTCTTTGAAAAAATTGAAGTCAAAGTACTAAATTCCGGCACGCTCCTTCGTGTCTGAGCGCACAGGCAACAACAATTGAAATGGACTGAGTTGACCTCCAAACACTGTTTAATTTCCGCCATCTTTGGCTACACTTTTTATAGTAAAAGTCTCGCACCAGACATATATGGAGATCACTGTATAAATCACTTGAGCGAGACTTATCGCTGAACTTCAGACTTTCTCTTGAAACATATTTTTAAAGTTTTTTTCCCAATCATCGAGAAACTTGTCAAAAATGAAAAATTTTAACATAGTCGTAACCAAATGGTATACGCGTTAGTTTTGACGACATGTTATGTAACATACAAAAATATCTCTCCCTTAATTTAAACAAACTTGTGACCGCACTATCTATAAATATTTTTAGACGGTAGCCATTTATTGCAAGATCGATGTTATTTTGATAGTCTTATGGAAGGCGGTATATGAAATTTTAAAGAATCTAACAATGAAACAATTTCGTAAAGAAATAACATAGATAAACCTTTTTCTAAATTATTTGTAACTGTAGGCTTTCTTCGCAATTTTCGCGATATGTTTACCAAGAGTATCCTATCCGGTCGGATGAAGTTCGGCACTCGTGGGACATGCTCGGATTTGCATTTTTAAAATGTAAATAATCAGAAATTGCTCTGTAATCAATAACAGCCTTGAGATGCATTTTCGAACTGCTATCGGAAATCTACAAATGGTTACTTATTCGGCTACTCATGTTAAGCATCTAACGATCACTTCACGGGTGTTTCGATTCTTCTATTAATTTATCTATTATTAATTATGCTATTACCTCACACGCGTCCGCATTCTATTACTAATAGTACTTCATAAAGATCTGTTTTTGCTCCTCTAATTTTACACTTGTTAATTTTTTGCCCTTCTCTTCTTTTACACTTGTATTGACAGTAGTGGAGTCCCCTGTGTCCGGAACCGATTCCTTGCACGTTTTGTGTGGTGTACACAGTTGTGTATAGTTTGCACGCATAAATACGTGAATGAATTAACCGAACTAACTACCATTAATAAGCGTGGACCAGGGTGCCAGGCTGCGAAATTTCTGAATAAATCTTGAATCTTGAAAATCTTGTAAACTAATGTGAACTAATCCGAGACCACCCCACGACTCTCGATAATTATGTCCACGATAATTATGTCCCATACGGCTCTGAATCGATTTTGCATCGATCTAAATCGCTAGTGTGAAAGGCGCCATATTACATGAATTTACCAGATACAGTCTACAATTTAATTTGTTAATTTTCTCTCCCTTACAGATCGTCCGTCAGAACACCCAACGTAAATGCGACTGTCACTCTTACTTGACAGGCTGCAGGCACAAAATCTGTAGACGCGTTGTACCATCGCTTGAGAAAGTCGGAGACGAGATTTGGAAACTCTACCTGCACCCAATACGTTCACGTTGGAATAAAACTAACAGACGACTTTATAAGAAAGTGAGAATCTCGCGAAAAATAACTGCAAGTACAAAACATCTGCAAGGTAAACTCGTTTATTTTAAGAAATCTGAAAATTTCTGTGAGCCAAATGATTCCGTCGGTATTGTGGGTACGGTTGGTCGCGCATGTAATCGCACATCGAATGGTCATGATGATTGTACTACGATATGCTGTGGACGACCTTACAAGACATCTGTGTCGGTTGAAATTGTGAAATGCAATTGTCGTTTTGAATGGCCTTGCTGTAAGATAAAGTGTGATAGATGCAAGCAGACACGAGTTGTGGATACCTGTCGGTAGTGCTATATATCTGGATATTGTTTTCGTAGAAGAACAGTGGTTTAGATGACGTTATTTGTGCGTTGTTGTGTAATCCTCTCCTCTGCAGAGGATTACATGAAGTTTCTAGTTGTGTAAATTATGTGTAATTTCTTTCAAAGCCGCAACAAAATTATAAAGGTGTGTAGAATGAGGAATTAGACTTCTTCGCACGTCTAGAACATATCTGTTCTTATCATCATATCAAACATCCTAGAGAGAACTTTTACATCAATGGTCAATTTGAAGAAATCCATTTTTGGCCAAAAATGTTTTAGTTATGCCATTGGACTATCATCAATTCCTTTTACAAATTAAAATATATTGCATTAGAAGATAGCGTTACAATTTCCAGAGGCCTATACCCGATACTAGTTCATTAGCTGTGACTTTAAAGGCCATTGTGTTTGTGTGTGGCTTTAGGGATGCACCAGATATCATATCAGACCAGAGAGTAAGATCAACGTATTATTCGGCCATCCAGCTACCGCAATTTGTGAGGCCGCATACTCTATCTACATTTTGCAAGTTTCTGGAACTTGAAATTTGGAACTTGAAATCTGAACTTTTTGCTCATATCATGATGAAAGCAGATGGTGAATTTGAAAGATTGCATTGGGAGGAATCCGTGTAGCGATGTCATGATATTGCGTTAGGTATATAAACAATATTCTTGTCCTCGAGCGCGCGTACCACATTATCGTGTGGCGAAACTTGATCATGCTTGTAAAATTATAAATTGGCTTTTATGATTTACAGTATTCCATGTTAAAATGAAAAATAATCATTTCAATGATATATGGACTTATTTATTTTTGTTATGTATAGGCCATCAGCCACTCAGCAGATTTTGACGTTTCGTTTCCCCCACACAGAGACAACAACTTGACGGGTGCAAATGTTGCTTAAAAGCTTACAGTGTCGAACAACAGAATGACACCTGCAGTTTTGCCAAAAATTGGCCTTCAAATTGTGTAATTTTTACATTATATCGTCGCCATTTTTTCACGCATTTCCTCGCGCATACCACGAAGCAGTGCTTCCATTTGCAATTAAGAAAATTTGCAAGGAAATAAAATGCAAGGAAATAAAATTTACAAGGAAATGGCAATGAATTTTGTTGTCAGGAAGGGAATAAGAGGGAGATTACGTTATTTCTAATAAATCCTAAGATTACAGCATTTTCCAAGCAAACTTGATTCAGAAAATGTCGAAAATCCTATCCTGTAAAATGGAAAATCCGAAAAAATTTTGAGGGATGACCAACAGCTGGAAAATTTGTTGCGCATGCGCCAGACTTCCATTGAAACTTGAAGATTTCCGTCATTTCCCCGAACTCCCGAAGAAATAACGAAATGTTCGTGGTTGTTGTATATTTTTGAATATCTGTTTAAATAATCTTTATCATTTTTTTTTGCTTGACACTAAGTAGAATATACTCTACGTATCCTGTATATAGAATATCTCGTTTGAACAGCAATAGAATATTATAATCTTGGCAAAAACAAGAAGACATTTGACACGCTGAATCTGCTTTATCTACAGTCCTTCCTGCCAATGGTCGCGAGCTTGACAGCTAGTCTTGTCAATCGGAAAACAAGTACACATTTGAGTTCAAACAGAAAGAAGTCACGATTTTAATACAACTAACATATATTCTATACAAATACGGCTGTTTTAAAATGTTTTCAATTTGAATTTTCAAACTGCTTTTATTTATCGACATGATAGTCAAACTGTGCAAATGCCGGCTTTTGTTGACCTTTGTTGAGGCTTGCGAATGCAAAATAACTTCCCGTAAACAGAGCATTTCAACACAAAACTCTCGCTTAGTCTTCTGATGCACTTGTACGCTCGGTTCTACTAGTTAAACAAGGAAAATATTCAAGAAACTCTAGTAAATTATGGTTGTCAAAAAACATTTCAGTGCTGAGGCGGTACAAGGTCACAAGACCAAGGTCAAGTTGTCGATTTCATTACATTTTACAGTGCTTCGTAGCCTGCGAATACAGACTCTATTTATGTCGCTTATTCCACTTGGGGGGGGGGGGGGGACGTGATAAATAAGTTTCCCCCAAGTCGAATAAGCGACATAAATATAGACTGTATTCGCAGGCAAGTGCTTCGATGTTCTCGAATTCTTGCTTCATACAAGAGCAGTAAACGCACGCATTTCAAAGCGAAATTAGGCGGAAAGGAGCAATTTTTCATCAAAATTTGTTGTTAAATTCTGTTTCGTTAATTAAAACTAAATTTTCAAAACACTAAAAAAACTAGTAAGAAGATAAAAACCTTACTAATTTGATCTTCATTTTGGACAAATTTTGATTAATGTTAATAAACATGTTTATGGAAACATGACGTGCGCACTGCGCTTAATTCCGTTGAGGCATAAATCTGCCTTCCTTTGAAACGCATGCTGGAACGCCCAATTCAAGGTATTATTACGACGGAAACATTTTAATCCTTTCTCCAGGAGACAGTCTCTCTACGGGAGATTTATTGTCCGAAAAATAAAGTTGCTACAGTTAACTATTTGCAGATCAAACATTGACTAAAAATGCTTACTCAGCATTTTTCCAAAACTTTGGTCAGCAATATTTCAGTAACAATTGACCGTACGTGATTATCGTAATATAGTTTTTTTGTACACATGTGATGGTCTATCCGTCAGTCTTTTCAAAGCTTTGAATTTCAAAAATTTTCTCATCTATGGATGACGTCATACATAGATAAAAGCAATTTTCTCGAGACCTGCATGTTTGCCGAGGTACAACATTGGTGTTTTATCATTGAAATGGATCCACTCAACATATAATGAAACCAAAATATGGTCTCCGGGGACGAAACTTGCTTTCATCTTCTCATTCTCGTGAGTGGCTACGGCCTAGTAGTGGCCGGATTACTTAAAATTGTGCATTTATTATTAACTCGTAGAATAATCCTGGCCTGTGCGCAGCGCGGTGCGTGGGTAATAATTACGCTGGGCTGGCTGCATTAGGTTACAGTTCCAGGGTCGAAACCAGTTCCCTTTAATTTGGGGAGGGGGTGTCTGCTAGAATTGCTCTGCGAAAGCCGGATGATTTCCGCAGCAAAATTTTTTGGCCAATATTTCTCCCAAAAATGTTGGCGGGGAGGTCAAACAAATTTTTTCCGGACATTCAAAAAAAAGGGGCGAAAAGATTTTTCCGGACATAAACCAATTAAATTAAAGGTCAGAAATTGTTTTCGGACACATTCCTGTTTAAAACAAGCATGAAACCCAACCTCGTTCCCAGGGCTTTTCCCTTTTTGTCACTGGGAAGGCGGGAAAAGGCCCTGGCACCGGCCGGTCACATGACTTTCAACACCCAGATATAGTGGGTGTAATAAATTATAATAATAATAAATTAGAAAATCCAAGATGGCCGCCAACCTAAGAGTGTCCACAAAATTTAAGTGCTTAGAGCGGCTTAAAAATGCGTTTAGTCTTTGAAATTTTTCCTTCTTTTTGCTACCGACGTACTCGAAATCAGATTCTTCAGCTTTTATTACATGGGAACTATGTAGTTGCTGTTCTTCCAACTGGGTTTGGTAAATATCGTTCGTTCGCTAAACAAAATTAACAGCCATTGAAATATACGACAGAAGTTCTCCAGCTGGACAGGCTTGCCTAAGAGGACACGGAAAGTGTTTTGAACTGGGGATGTTAAACTTGGTTTTACCCTTCCAAAGACTCTTTTTATACAGTGATTCAAAGAAATGTTTTTGCATATACTGTATATGTTATTGATCTATTGTTGAATGTCACTTATATTATAAAGTGCCAATGGTTGGAATACTTATTCATTGATATTTTAAACACAGATGAAGTGTTATATGCTCTTTCCTTGTTTACGTTTTCCTTGCAGCCAAATGTTGAAGCTGGCAAGCTGCAAAACTGACATATGAGTGATATGACCCAAATATTGGATATGCATCTTAGTTTGCTTCCAGTAAAATGTAAACAAGACCTTAAGATATGATATTTGTGATGTTACTCTGAGTGTATATCCACACCGGGCAAGCTTGAAAAATATGCCAGGCCGCGGTGGGACTCGAACCTACGACCTTTGGAATACTAAAAGACCTTAAGAATTCTATACGAGATAAGAAATATTACGTTTAAAATCATGACTGGCAAATTAGCATGTCCGAATTGATGCTTCCTAATAATAGTATGTACTCCAGTAAAGCTTGCTTACTTCAGTTCTTGCTGTTACCATCTGCACATTATCAGGGTGGAGAGTTGATTTGAATTTTTTGTCCCAGGAGATAAAGGTAGGGAATAGATTTTCCATCACAAAAGGGGCAAGGTGCCCAACCAGTTAGAAGATGGCATGTACTTTAAGTGACCATTCATTATACCCCAGGGTGGGGTGGGAGATTCTTATGTCAAAATGTCATGGGACCCCTTTTTAATCTCTAAATTTAATAATGGAGACCCCTCCTAAATATTTAAGACTATATAACATAATGCAATTCTAATCTTCATTCATGTGAAGGCCTGACTATGAAGAAAATACATTTTGCAACACAGGGATGGATCCAGCATGATCTGGTAGGGGGGGGGTTGCTCTGCCAGCTCTGGTGCCGAGTTGTGTCGGTCATGTGTGCCGCCCGCCCATCAACTTGCTTCACTACTGCAAAGTCTTGCTTTACTACTGTATTTGATTTGTAATTGTTGTTCACAGCTCACTTATCATCATGTTATTACTCAAATTACTGTATCTCATTTTGCCTGTAATAATTTTTTGCTTTATCATGAAAAATAGCACCCCCTCTGGCCAGGGCTAGGGGAGTGCACAGCTCCCCTCCCCCCCAGTAAATCCATCCCTGTTGCAACATACACTACAAGAGCTAGAATGATTGCTTCCTTTGGATGATTTGTCTTAGAATTATATTACCTATATTACAACAATTCTTCCTATTCTGAAACCAGTTGCTATTCTGCCAAAAAAAAAAGACTCAACAAATCAAGGACCCCCTCCAAGGCAATTTTGCCAGCAAAATATATTTAATTTGATGGTAACTGTTCTGAGAATATATTACTTAACTCATTGAGTGGCAGCATTCTGCCTAGACTTGCCACAAGTCAACCTCTAACGAAACGCAAGCAGCGAGTGTGAGCCGACGTTTCATTCGAGGTCGACTTGTGGCAAGTCTACATTCTGCCCTTGAGTAAAATTGTCTGGCACCAGATGGAGTAATATACTAAAGTAGGGCACATTGCCACTATAAAGGGTTAAACAAATTAAAAAAAAATTTGCAATGGTCTATATTCAAAAAGCTCTATTTGTAAATTTTAATTGACTTTTATATACCTACTTATACTTATAGCTACCTTGCCCCAGTCACTTCAAGTGAATTCTACGGGAGGAGGGGGACATTGAAAATCCCTGGGTTTACTTGGTAAAAGCAAGAATTGAACCATGCATTACATGTATATGGAGAGCAGTTTTAAATATATTTTATCATGCAAATACCTTGATAATTGTTCTTAAATGTCTTTGGCTTAGAATGGGTACACCCTCCAAAGGTGTTTATTTACAGGGTCCAAAGGTGTAAATATACACTGTCCAAGGTGTTAATATAAACAACAAAAACAATGTATATAATTAAATTTTATTAATTAAAATGTGGAATATTTTACAAATTGCATTACCATCCCAAAGTGTACATAATTTATCAATATAATTAGGACTTAGAAGCTGTTCACATGAGTTTGACTCTGACCCAGCACCCTTGGCTAGCTCCTCTTGACCGATCACAAGTAGAAAACCTCCAAACCCCCTCTGACAAATCAGTCTAGATCTGCCCAAGAGGCAGGAATTTCTGGAATATTATTAGCAGTGAAATTGTTGCATATTTTCAAGCATGCATTGTAACCTGATTTTAAAGCCTGTTTGAACATCAGAAATTGTGGCAATGGCAAGATGGTCTAGCCATACGAATACAATCTTAAAATATCATAAAAACAATGCAATTTAAGGCCAGACAGCCCAACTCCTGCGAACAGCCCTTTATTACACATTCGAAACATCTCTTGAGGCATCAAATTACTGTAGATGCAGGCACATGGAATTACATACGAGTATGTGACATAAGCCCATCATTGCACGACTTTGTCTGCAACAATGCAAATACAATCAAGCTGGAAACGGATTTTATCAGTATTTTGATATATACACTATGGCTCATGTCTAAAGACACCTGCACTTTCATATAGAAATTGTTCTAATATCATCCAAACAAAACACATCAGCAAACTGTAACATCAGCCAAATGAGCAAATCACTTTATAACACAATTTATGGTAAAATGAAGCAACATGCAATAGGGTGGACTTGAATTATGTGGTTTCTTGGACTTCACTTGGTGGAATTAATATTAGAATATTAGGGTTTGTAATCGAAGTGATTATATAATTTTAAGACCTGACCAGGAAGGACTGCGAAAAATGCAGCACAAGGTCCTCTGGTAGGAATTGAACCTACGGCCATGCGATTCCGGTGCAGCGCTCTAACCAACTGAGCTACAGAGGCCAGCTGTGGATCTGTAACCGTAAGTTCATGTATATATAGGTAATCGGGTGTGCGGGTTGTGATAAGGTGGACTTGAATGATGTGGTTTGTTGCAGTTCACTTGGTGGAATTAATATTAGAATGTTAGGGTTTGTAATCCAAGTGATTATATACATTTTAAGACCTGACCAGGAAGGACTGCGAAAAATGCAGCACAAGATCCTCTGGTAGGAATTGAACCTACGGCCCTGCGATTCCGGTGCAGCGCTCTAACCAACTGAGCTACAGAGGCCAGCTGTGGAGCTGTAACCGTAAGTTCAAGTAGATATAGGTAATCGGGTGTGCGGTTGTGATAAGGTGGACTTGAATGATGTGGTTTCTTGCAGTTCACTTGGTGGAATTAATATTAGAATGTTAGGGTTTGTAATCCAAGTGATTGTATACATTTTAAGACCTGACCAGGAAGGACTGTGAAAAATTCAGCACAAGGTCCTCTGCTAGGAATTGAACCTACGGCCCTGCGATTCCGGTGCAGCGCTCTAACCAACTGAGCTACAGAGGCCAGCTGTGGAGCTGTAACCGTAAGTTCAAGTAGATATAGGTAATCGGGTGTGCGGTTGTGATAAGGTGGACTTGAATGATGTGGTTTCTTGCAGTTCACTTGGTGGAATTAATATTAGAATGTTAGGGTTTGTAATCCAAGAGATTGTATACATTTTACGACCTGACCAGGAAGGACTGTGAAAAATTCAGCACATGGTCCTCTGCTAGGAATTGAACCTACGGCCTTGAATGATGTGGTTTCTTGCACTTCACCTGGTGGAATTACAAAACCAAATCACATATTATTCAAAAGTTGTAAACACTGTTGCATATATGATATAACAAAATATCGTCGCATTTCTAGTGGTAACTAACTATAAATTAGGCCAATTTAAACTCGACTATGAAGAATATCAAAAGCTAAAGGTCATGTTTCAGTTTATAAACCCAGATTTTAGTTTTATAAATATAAACATTATAAACGCTATTCGAAGCCAAATATGAAGGCACATTTTGCCCTAAATACTTATTAGAGCCTCAGAGGTGTGTTCTAGTGCACAATTAATCTTCTCTCACAGTTTAAAACAAACAATAATACTAACCTTCGACAAATTGTGTATAAATCTTATCGAATTTAACCATTTTGCCACAGATTTTGTCAAAAATATTTCTTAGACGGACAAATGGACACTCCTTGCATGAAATGTTAATTTATCCCAAAGTTTGAAAAAATTAATCCAAGATTGCATTATTTGCATAATAATGTACTTGTCATTGACCAATCAGAATACATAGAAGACCGGCCAGTGCCAGGGAATTTTCCCGCCTTTCCAATGACAAGAAGGGAGTAGCCCTGGGAACGAGGTTGGCGAAAACATGTGCGCGCATGTCAATTCATTGATCTTGCAGAGTGTGAAAAATTTTGGCCGCGCGGAATAAAACCGTGAATATTTCCAAAACGGGTTCGGTAAGGTACCCTGAAAATTTGTACATGAGTAGATACATACTTCAAGATTTCATGATGGAAAAATAAAAAAAAAATTGTCGACAGAAACAGTCAAAAAAGTCGAATTTTAATTCTAAATAATTGAGTCGACAAATTTTTTTAAACTTCCCAGAAATGTTTCTCGACACTAACGTAACTGATTTATTAAAAAAAATTGGGGTCACCGAACTCATTTTTGAAAAAAACTCGAAAAACTGCGATATTTTTGGCTATTTAGTGTTATCATTATTGGTTATAGTTGTCATGGAAACGCGACTTTTATCAGAATTCTTCTTGTTTGCGACACGTCTTACTATGTGTTACAATTAAAAGTAAAACTTAACCCTGTGAAAGCATTTAAATAGAAAATATTCAACTTTTGCTCCATGGCTAAAAAGTGTATTGAGCCACCTTAAGACAAAATCTGTAATTGAACTGGTTGGTAAAATGTCGTAAATAGGCGAAATTAGCACTGTTTTTCATAGTTTTGTCTGAAGGGGAGCCAATCAGGGCTATTTTAATCTTGCCTTGGACTGTTAAATACTTTAATGCAAAATGTAAATAAGAAATACAATCTACATGTTATATGTTCGCTTATAAATGCTTAAATACGGGGTTGAAGAGTATGTTCACGCGATATCGATTGCGAAACAGTGACAGTATAGAATGGGTTGTGTACTTGTTTTCATACGAAGCTTGACACGTTCGCATGACTCCGAAACTTCATCTGCCTAGACAATCAAAATAACATTGTTTATTGTTTCAGATCTTCCTTATATGAAGATATATTACAAAACAATAATGCATTCCAAGATATTCAAAAACTAAAAAGTATTTTTAGTATTTTTGCACAAGTAAATATAACAAATCCTACAAGTTGATTGGTCAAATGTGACGTAAGGCGGGGGTTAACCCAAACTTTAGGCTGTTCATTCAGATTGCCATAACACACCAGGTTTTACTCTCAACCATAACAAACTATATATCATATGAAAGCTAATGAAACATAGATTCTGAAAATATAATTATATTATCAATAATTACATTGTAACCTGACACCGGCTACCACATGCTGTGAGTTAGCCATTTTCCTTTGAGAAAAGACTTAAGAGTGGGTATTCCATTAAACTGCTTATTTTTTGTGCCAAATGAAAGATTACAAGTGGTTTTCTTGGATGAACATAGAACTTTTTTATATGATAAAAGGAATTAACACAGCGGTTGGTCAAAGTTAGTCGACAAGAAAGTGGTCACGTTTTGATTCATAACTTCCCTAAATTAGACATTTCAAAAATCCCTGTGCTTATCCAAGAAAGCTCTCTTACAGCAACAATCCCTGAAAATTTTATAACAATCGAGCAAATATTAGTCAAGTTATCTTTTCTCAACTGCAAAAAACAGGTATTTGGAGAAAATCAGCTTTAATAGTTGCCATGTCTTAAAGAGTGCAATAGTAAATATTTGGACTGGGCAATTCATTATTTCATGCATTAAATGAAACAGGAAGTTGTTTAAAACACTGCTACTTCAAAACTGACTCTCTCCGCTTCATGAAAAGCTTCTTCCCTTTGTATCGGCAGGAAGGCATGTCATTCGCGAAGTTTCTTTTGCTTCTGGTTGGCCTGAAAATCAGATTTTCTTAACCTCTTCTTGTCACATACAAAAGAATTATGCCCTGTATGGTGACCAGCAGGTATGGAAACTTCCTCCATAATCCTTTCTCTGCTTGCAGCACCACTACGGAAATGGCAAAAAGCTGAAGCAACAGTACATTGAACAGTTTGGACGCTGTGATGTTTATGCTTTGGACATCAAGCCGATACGGGTTGATACCAGGGGTTGAGTCATTCATTTGGGTTTTGAAGTTATATGTACCCATCTCTCATGCAACGGTGTATCACTCACTCAGTTGTACAAAAGTTGGCTTCAGCTCTTCTTGTGTACCTAAAAGTTCCAGGCAAAATCTTTTTAGTTGAGGTGTAGGTTCGACATCGCAGTCCAAGGCATATATCAAAGATGCACATAATTAATTTATATAATAAATAAACAAAGCAAAAAAAGCTGAAAAAACTTACAGTATGTAATAATTTCATTTTATCACTTATACAATAGCTAATACCAAGATAACAAACAAATATAATATTTGGGTGATAGGGCAAACTGGCAAAGCCAATTTAAAAACAAATTATCACTCAATAAGTTCATGGCTTCATCGCAAACATAAATTTTAGAGAACACATGTTTTAAATTTATCAGCCTATGTCAGTAGTAATATACGTAGCGTTCGGGCCGTATTTTCAGGGCGGCGCAGGGCAGCGCAAGGGCGGCGCATCATTAAAAATTCAGGGCGGCGTACATTAAAAATTTAGGCAGGCGCATTATCATTAACATACGTCATAATTATATGCATGACGTCACTCGGTCGAAATCAGCAGAAGTGAGGAGGAGTGAGGAGGCGGAGTGAGGAGGAATGAGGAGGAGTAATGACGTCACTCATCATTAACATACGTCATAATTATATGCAATGACATCACGCGGGCAGGATTGGACGAGGACGTGTGAAAGTTGCTGACTAAGCATTTTTTAGCGTGTGGAGGAGTGAGGAGGAGTGAGGAGGAGTGAGGAGGAGTGAGGAGGAGTGAGGAGGAGTGAGGAGGATTGAGGAGGAGTGAGGAGGAGTGAGGAGGCGGAGTGTGGTGGAGGGAGGTGGCGGAGTAATGACGTCACTCATTAGTATACGTCATAATTGTACGCCATGACTTCACGCGGGCAAGTTTAAACAAGGACGGACAAACTTGCTGACTAGACATTTTTTAGCGTCTCTCCACGTGTGTGGTACAATATAGGGATAAAGATTGGCTTACTATGAACTTTTATACAAGTGTCTGTATAAAATCGACAAGTGTCTGGTAATAAGCATAGTTCTGCATTTGACAACGCTTAGTTCTTTTTATTTATTTAGCTTTGCCAACTAGGGCAGGGTCACCACAACAGCATATGCCAATTATTGTGGGCCCTTTTTACCTAACCCACCCTGTCAACTTTCCCTGTGGGAGGAAACCGGAGGACACGGGTAAAACCCACGGCTTTCGGCAGAGCGTTCACATGGGGACTGGGTTCGAGTCGCACTGAGAAGGTACTTAGTGCGACTCGAACCTGCAGCCTCAGAGGTGAAAGGCAAGTGCGCTAACCACTTGGCCACCGAAGCCCCTAAGTTCTACATCAGGTATGGCGTGTCTACACGGTAAAACCACGTCTTACAATTCATTGAAGGAATATATGCGAATGCAGTCGCACAAGAAGTGGAAAGATTTTGTGTGGAATCCTGTAATGGTTGTCAAGTCGGTCATCCTAGTCAAAGACAACATGATTGCCTCATGATGAACGAAAACGAACATGGCAAATGTATGGTTTACAAGCAATTGAACGAGTGAATGGTAAGCGTATGGTTTGGAATAAATTCGCTCAGGCAATGAGGGTACTAAAACTGGCGGTTGACAGAGATGTACTCGAACATTTACAACAAATGGAAAAGGATCCGGATTCTGCGTTTGTCGATTCATTGATGGAACTATATCAGAACACTGCGAACCACAAACTACAGTGTACACTGAACTATTTGTTTCATTGGAGATTAGAAGACCCGCTCGTGTCAGTAGCTGAAACGTTTTTTTCGTACCCACCTAGTTACATGTATTATGTGAAGGCGACGGGTAAACCATTTAGAAGTTTTGAGGCAAATCATAAGAAAGCTTATCAAGAACTCATGGAGAAAAAACTTTTAGAACAATTGTAATATATTTTGACATGAAAATAAATATATTTTTTATCAAATATGCGGTAGTTATATACGTTGCTATGTGTTGCTAAGTCATTAAGAGGTGTGTAGGTAATTAAGGGATTAGGGGAACAAAAATTTGCATAACTAAGTGTATCCCAATGGGTAGAGAGGGATTATTTATAATGCGGGTGTATGCCTTAAAATCGGGCGCGTGGCTTTGCGGGTGCATGCATATATTAAAATGCAACATATTTGTACACTTATCAGGCTGGTGGGTTAGACAAATCGAGCTGTCGGAAAGAGCGAGCTTTGCAGGTAAATGTTTGCAAATATTTCAGTTTTAAAATACATTTATATCTGCAAAACGTTTTACAAAGTTATGCTTCTAATATATATCGTCACTTGTTTGAGACGTTTCGCTATCAGATTCGTCAACGCAGCTGCTTTCGTCTTCCGTAATCCATTTGGTATGTCTTGGGACTGCCATATGAGAACACAGTTTTAATCTCTTTGTAGTTGATAGATTACTGCGTTGGCCTTGCCTTCTCTTAGTTCCGCGCCCTGCTTGGTGTAGTAGGGATTTTGCTCCTAGTTCGGCAAAGTCTTTAACAACGTCACCTCCGTGAGTCTTTACAGATTTTCTAACATGTTTTCCTTGGAGTACATCCTGACCAACTTCTGTTGTTGCTTGTAATGCTCTTTTGTCAACAACTTTAGCACCTTGTTTGAATAGAGGGATAGCATATCTGGCAAGGCTCTTGAAAATACCTCCGATCCCATAAGCCCTTTGCATACGTACGCCACGAAACCCAGCGATGTTTCCGCCACTTTGTTGTCTCAAGAAATGGTCTTTCAATAGTTTTTCGTCTACAACAAGTTTACCCCTTGGCATATTGATGTGCTCAGTTCAACTTCACGCAGTCAACTGGTCAAATATCATTTTGGTCGCCTATTTTATGGTTGAAAAACTGCCTTTCATCCGTTCTGATATCTATTATTACACCTGGGCGACAATGTGGACAGCTGGCGATTACCTGATTGACATTTCCTTCGGACAGTCGAAAATTACAGAACATACAGTGACACTTTGTACAATAGGGATAAAAATCTGTCCATGTGCATACGGGGCACGTACTCAAATGGGAGATGTATATATCTTTGTTATAACTGTTACAAGTTGCGTCAGCATCAGATTGTGTATCCTGACGGGACCACTTGTGGGCTAACACAGAAAGGACATGTCCATTTACGATTAGGCTTTTTTCAATTTCCAATTCTGCAAGATCTTTTATAAAAATGCTCAATCCAGTTGGTTCGGGAATATCTGAATGATAAGGGGTCACGCAATATTTCAGAAGGTCAACAATGTCAGTTCCCTGTATATTATGTCCTCTGTAAACGATTTCTCCCTTTCCATTCCAAGCCAAAATCCCCGTAGAGGTTAAAATAGAATGAAGGATTTCTTCGGCTTCTTGTTCATCATCAACGTCAAGATATTTGAGAATGTCTTCAAGTCTCCACTGTTCAGGAGATGATCGTTTGTCGCTATCCATGATTGGAATGAGGAGATGTCCTTCATGCTTTCTATTTTATACTAATTTTGCAAGGACTTCTAAAAGTGGTGCAAGTACCAATCCCAGAAAGCCACTTCCCCGCTGAACAAGAATTTCCTTTTCCGTTCTAAAACTTCTATTTCTGTCCGGTAAATCAGCTAGATCTTGTTTGAAAAGTCTTAGTTTGTCCTTTGTTTCTTTAGAGTATGTGAAATGTTCTATATAATGACACAAGCATCGAATTTGTTGAGCTGATGTAGAATTAAGTAGACCTTGCTGTCGAGTTTGATGAGAAGTACATGAGAGCTCTACGAAAGGCCCGTACACATCAAAGTACGTCATCTCTCTTCAAGAGTTGGATCTTAAATGGTTAATTTACTCGAGGAACATGACTTTAAAAACATTTTTACGAATATAGATTGATTCATTGAATCTTAGATTGAATCATTGAATCATAGATTGAATCCTAAATTGAATCATAGAGTGAATCCTAGAGTGAATCATTGAATCCTAGAGTGAATAATTGAATCTTAGACTGAATCATTGAATCATAGATTGAATCCTAGAATGAATCATTGAATCATAGAGTGAATCATAGAGTGAATCATTGAATCCTAGAGTGAATCATTGAATCTTAGATTGAATCCTAGAGTGAATCATTGAATCCTAGAGTGAATTCTAGATTGAATCATTGAATCATAGGTTGAATCATTGAATCATAGATTGAATCCTAGATTGAATCATTGAATCCTAGATTGAATCATTGAATTATAGAGTGAATCCTAGAGTGAATCATTGAATCCTAGAGTGAATCATTGAATCTTAGATTGAATAATTGAATCATAGATTGAATCCTAGAATGAATTATTGAATCATAGAGTGAATCATAGAGTGAATCATCGAATCCTAGAGTGAATCATAGAATCTTAGGTCGAATCTTAGAGTAAATTATTGAATCGTAGAGTTAATCCTAGATTGAATCATTGAATCCTAGATTGAATCATTGAATCATAGATTGAATCCTAGATTGAATCATTGAAAAATAGAGTGAATCCTAGAGTGAATCATTGAATCCTAGAGTGAATCATTGAATCTTAGATTGAATCATTGAATCATAGAGTGGATCCTAGAATGAATTATTGAATCATAGATTGAATCCTAGATTGAATCATAGAGTGAATCCTAGAGTGAATCATTGAATCCTAGAGTGAATAATTGAATCTTAGACTGAATCATTGAATCATAGATTGAATCCTAGAATGAATCATTGAATCATAGAGTGAATCATAGAGTGAATCATTGAATCCTAGAGTGAATCATTGAATCTTAGATCGAATCCTAGAGTGAATCATTGAATCCTAGAGTGAATTCTAGATTGAATCATTGAATCATAGGTTGAATCATTGAATCATAGATTGAATCCTAGATTGAATCATTGAATTATAGAGTGAATCCTAGAGTGAATCATTGAATCCTAGAGTGAATCATTGAATCTTAGATTGAATAATTGAATCATAGATTGAACCTTAGAATGAATTATTGAATCATAGAGTGAATCACAGAGTGAATCATAGAATCCTAGAGTGAATCATAGAATCTTAGATCGAATCTTAGAGTGAATCATTGAATCGTAGAGTTAATCCTAGATTGAATCATTGAATCCTAGATTGAATCATTGAATCAATGATTGAATCCTAGATTGAATCATTGAAAAATAGAGTGAATCCTAGAGTGAATCATTGAATCCTAGAGTGAATCAATGAATCTTAGATTGAATCATTGAATCATAGAGTGAATCCTAGAATTAATTATTGAATCATAGAGTGAATCATAGAGTGAATCATCGAAACCTAGAGTGAATCATTGAATCTTAGATCGAATCCGAGAGTGAATCATTGAATCGTAGAGTGAATCCTAGATTGAATCATTGAATCCTAGATTGAATCATTGGATCATAGATTGAATTCTAGATTGAATCATTGAATCATAGATTGAATCATTGAATCATAGATTGAATTCTAGATTGAATAATTGAATCATAGAGTGAATCCAAGAGTGCATCATTGAATCATAGAGTGAATCCAAGAATGAATCATTGAATCTTAGATTGAATAATTGAATCATAGATTGAATCCTAGATTGAATCATTGAATTATAGAGTGAATCATGAGTGGTCATAAATAGTCGACCATCTTAAAAATAATTTCATTCGGCGTTTTGTCACAGAGCAGTGAACATGTCTCATTATTGCACAGTTTGTAACAAATCATTCTCAACATCAAGTAACCGTTCACGCCACCAAAATACAGCTCACGGACCTGGCACTCCATCCCAATCCAGTATTGTTGTCAATGGGTCCAGTGTTACGCAGC
>CACRXK020005814.1:8646-26903 GCA_902702795.2 Paramuricea clavata
TTAAGTTGTGAACATGTTTTAATGATGATCGATTGAACAGCGAACCAACTCGACCAGTGCGACAACGCCTTAAATAAACAGAATGTGAGAGCTGGAACGAGCTAGCAACGCCAATCCACACTTTTAAACCTCAACGTTGATTGGCTAGATACAAATCACACCACTTGCTACATCACGTGTAGAAAGATCCCTCAACCGTTAGTATAAAATGGCGTGCACAACCGAAATTCTCAGTGGATGAATTCTCAGTGGATGAATTCTCAGTGAATGATCTTTCAGTGGATGATCTTTCAGTGGACGTATGCTGAATAAAACTTAACTGATGAAAAGCTGCAGAAACTCAAACGAAACAAACGAACGACGAAGAAATTAACGAAACAGATCACGAACAGTGAAAGCCAGTTGAAGGCTGAAGTGAACTCTTGGAAAACTACTACGAGAAGACGAACATTAAGAACTGATAATTATTAGAGATTGTTGTAACGATTCACTACACTACATAAATTTCGCTCGTAACAGTGGTATGAGGATGCGAGCTTAATTAAAAAGATCCCGGCATAGCTTACGAGGTCCTCGCGCAGACGTATTTCCCGTGTATAAACAATATACTCTTGACGATATAGTTCCACGCGCGTCATAAAATCATTTTCCAAAATGAATTGTCGATGTTTTTTGGCGTTGTTGTTCTTCATCAAACTTGTGGCCGCAGTTTCTGGGACAATTGTTCAGGCAAATGATTACTTTGCAATTCAAGTTAACCTTCATGCCGAGTGCTACAGTCCAAGTGGTAACATGTCCCTTGTCACGGAGGACAACATTTGGAAACCTCCGTAGTTGAAAGCATGAACATGACGCAGATATTGCTATATAACTTCAAATTCCCGAGAACGACGGACATGAACACTTACTAGAAATTGGACACCCTTAAGTTTGTATATACATTTCTGTTATTTACATTATGATTTTGTACTTGTTTCTCTACTAAGATAGCATGCCAATTTGTGTATTTTTCCTTATTATTAGCCAGACTCGTGAGAATATGTATGCCAACCAAAATATCTTAGGTACACTCAACACGTATACATGTTGCCGTAGGTTAGCGCATGCATGAAATTAGTTGGGTCAGATTTTAAAAAAAGTATTAACTAATGATTTTTATGTGTTTCAACTTTGTTCGTATATTACTTTATATTTTTCTCTCTCCCCGGGACAGTCAAAGGGTCTCCCATTCTTTTTGTACGGATTAGGATTTCTTTTAAAGCCAAAAGCTTAAATATTACGCGCATTCTTGTTTTCTCTATGTAGATTCGATATACGTTTCTGTCGGATGAAAACCTACATTTTGGAGTTTGATACGCTACGCATGATGTTTGTTAGATTAAATAAGTTTGAGTATTATTAAGAAGTATAAAAAATGTCGTTGCATGATGTATTTGAAAAATTTTTGAAGTTTAAGACGTTTATTAAGAAGTATATTAAGGAATATTTAAAGTAAAATATTCGGTTTTAGATTATTATAGAGATATTATTTCAGAAGAGCTTTATAATAATCTCCTGTTATGTACAGTTTATCAACCAAGAATTTGAATAAAATTTTCGCTGTTGCAAAAGTAAGTTATTTTATGAAAATTAAATCGGTTTTGGCAGACGTTTTGATTGAATCGACAAAATCATTTTAATTAGTCCCTGGTACATATACTTTCAGGAAAACGAACAATTTTGTGCTTTGTTTTCACATTAATTTTGGTGCGACTTACTTTATTCTCACGTGTAATAGCTAAAATTTATCAAGTAGATTACCCCTGAGGTGCATTTAGGCATAAGTATTATATTTCTTGTATAATCTCTTATGTAGTGTTAACATATATAATTAGTCATTTAACACGTACTATATGTATGGACTCAGTTATTAGGCATTCGGTATAATATGCCCGTGTTAAGCCACGCCGAGCTTAATACAATATGAACAATATATAGTCATTTATTTTTTTATATATCTCAAAAGCTGAGGGCAGCTTAATCCAGGCGGGAAGGATTGTTACGAAAGTATATCTAAATAGTATAAAAATAGTTCAATTTGCACCCCAGGTAATTATAAAATACTAGTTACGTCAAATGGAGAGATAATGAGCATTTTTGCTGTAAACTCAGATAAAGTATATCTTATTTCGGACTTGTGTAAAAGTGTCAATTATCTGTCCATTAGGCAAGATAAATAATTTGTCAATTTGTCAAAGTTGGACGATAGCCTTGCATGGTGAGCTGTTGTGTTTACATAATTCAAAGTCCAAGGCTGGTTCTTCTTTGACATGAAAATGTGCATGCTTAGGGCCTTTCTGTCAATCATTCTTAGGTATATTTCGCGCGGTTGAATAATGATAACATTACGTCATCAAAATTTTGGTTCGATAAAATTGTAAGTAAAATTAGTTTAGTAGGTAAAGTAAGGTTCACATAGGTATAGTTTGAAGTTTTTACTATGATATTTTGAAGAGTATTTTAAGTTGTGAACATATTTTAATATTGATCGATTGAACAGCGAACCAACTCGACCAGTGCGACAACGCCTTAAACAAACAGAATTTGAGGGCTGGAACGAGCTAGCAACGCCAACCCACACTTTTAAACCTCAACGTTGATTGGCTGGATACAAATCACACCACTTGCTACATCACGTGTAGAAAGATCCCTCAACCGTTAGTCTAAAAGGGCCGCAACAACCCAAATTCGTCAGTGTATGATCTCAGTGGATTCTCAGGGGATGAATTCTCAGTGAATGAATTCTCAGTGGATGATCTTTCAGTGTATGATCTCAGTAAATAACTCAGTGGAATTTCTCAGTGGATGATCTTTCAATGGACAGTGGACTATAGAGTAAAGTGAACTCTTGAAAAACTACTACGAGAAGACGAACATAACATTAATTAAGAACTGATAGTTATTAGAGATTGTTGTAACGATTCACTACCTATAAATAAAGCCTCGTAACATCTGTGCCAATCCGTGCCCACTATTGGACCAAAATAGCAGCGTCTAGAGAGTGCCATTTCCTTCGAAACCACTCTGATCAGTCGTCAGTTCAAATACCAATATGCTGACTTTTCATGGAAGTTTAACTGTTATGGGGTGCTCGTGACGGATAATTAATTAATCATGATAACAATAGCATAGCGGCGTGTGGATCGCATTTTTTCGACAATAATCCACATAAAAACAATATTAACTAGAGGGCACTCAGAGACTGCATACCTCCGCCCGTTACTCGGAAGTGAAAGGCAACCTTGGAATTTCCTAAGAAATCCACTTTACAATTCTTAAGCATAAAAGATTTCAGCCCCCCGCGAATTGAAATCGAATTGCTAATAGAACATATTACTGTTGTTGTGCTGTACAGTACTTGTAAAATAAAAACTTATTAAGTGTCATTAAATAAATGCATAAATTTTGCTTTATGCACTCGCGCGTGCAGTAATTTTCACTGTTGTGCTATTTTAAATTCCAAGGCAGCTAAAATCTTTTGTCTTTAAAACAATGTCGATTTCTTGGGAAATTCCGAGGTTGCGTTCTTTTTATACACCCTGTATTGAAGTAATCTAATGTTGTTAGAATTTGAATGGACTGGCACTTTGCTGAACGTAATAATGCGTAACTCCGTAAGCCTTGTTTTAGACATTGAATTTCGGTCGCGTGAAATGCAACTAAGACAATAGATAATGAAGGCCGAAGCTTAATGAGGTTTATCATCTCATTATTGTCTTAGCACTGAGTGCATAAATTATACATGTCCTAATTACGCATTCAGTAATATTTTTTGTTAATTGACCGGGAAAAGCAAGACAAAATTTTGTTCATTTCTCGTTCAATTTTTAACCAAATTCAACCAAATTTTAATCAGTTCTTCCTTAGCCGATGGGAAATGCATTCAAAAAATTTCGTACGGATATGTTTGGTATTTCTTGAGTTATCGTGCTCACAGACAAACACACACACATACACACACACACACACATACACACACACACACACATACACACACACATACACACACACACACACACATACAAACCCAGATGATTACATAACCTCCTGGCGGAGGTAAAAACCCAGATGATTACATAACCTCCTGGCGGAGGTAACTAGAGGGCACTCAGAGACTGCATACCTCCGCCTACGCGCAAAATATTGAAGTAATCTATTGTTATTAGAATTTGAATGGCTGGTGCATATATATTATGCACGTCCTAATTACGCATTCAGTATAAAGTTTTATTTAATTGACCGGGAAAAGCAAGACAAACTTTTGTTATTTCTCATTCAATTTTTAACCAAATTCAACCAAATTTTAATCAGTTCTTCCTCAGCCGATGGGAAATGCACTCACAAAATTTCGTACGGATATGTTTGGTATTTCTTGAGTTATCGTGCTCACAGACAAACACACACACACACATACACATACACACACACATACACACACACACACACATACAAACCCAGATGATTACATAACCTCCTGGCGGAGGTAAAAATACAAGTAATGCATCACAGTGGCATTACTTTCGCCAAATCGACAGGAAGCCCGCCACCTATAATGTAAACATTTGGTGACAAATAGCTTTTTCAATATGTCAGTATAAAAATAAAATAGAATTTCTGTAATATTAACTTTGACTGTTTGTTTCTAAGAATATTAATAATTGTAAATAAAAGTAAATTACAGCAATAAAAAAAAACTCAATTCGCAATAATCCACTTAATAGAAAAAAAATATTAAAAAAGAAATGACAACATTACAGTAATACATCGCAGTGGCATTACTTCCGCCAAATCGACAGGAAGCCCGCCACCTATAATGTAAACATTTAGCTTTTTCGATATGTCAGTATAAAAATAAAATAGATTTCTGCAACATTAATTTTGACTCTTTGTTTCTAAGAATATTAATAATTGTAAATGGAACACGAATGGAAGTTGTGTGAGTTGTTAGCTGATTTCTGATAGATTGGATTCCAAGAACTTTCAGTCGATGTATAAGGCGGAGATGTAAACAACCGAACGGTCGACAATATTAAATTCCTGGTATAAACTCCAAAAGTGGAACAGCTCAAAGAAAATTTTTTCATTCAAGGTATGTATATTTATGTTTCTTCAAATTCTCTAAACTAAAGGCGAAGAACAATGATGTTTTAAGCGAGTTTATTTCAAGGGGTTTTTAGTCATGCAATCGGACGATTCGCGTAATAGACTAAATTTTGATCTAAACAAAAATTTCATCACAGCTTGAAAGAGCATCACAAAATCAGTAATATTCCAAAATTTCGTTGCGAAATGTTGTAAAATGCGGATAATATAGCCATAGGCGTACCGGGCGGGGGGGGGGCTACCGCCCCCCAGTTTTTTTGGCAGTCGGGCAATATTCGATGAACAGTCGGGCAATTTTGGTTTGCAATAAAAAAAATGGGACAAATTCTGTCAATTTTGTCTAAAATTAAGTAAATTCTTTGGGAAATTTTGTGATTTTTCGAAAATTTGTGTTATGTTCCGAAAAATATTGGTTGTGCGGAAAATTTTTTTGACCCCTTAAATGGTACACTGACCGAATTTTTTTTGGTGACGGGGGGATGGGGGGGGGGGGGAGGTCGCCAAAATAATTTTTCGGGAGAAAATTTTTTGTCAGTAGTCTGGCAGAATCCCGAAAAGTCGGGCAATTTTCTTTCCGCCCCCCTAATTTTTTCCTTCCGGTACGCCCATGAATATAGCCCTGCGAAGTTTTCAATTTTCACTCATTTTAGATTACAAACGGGAAATTGACAGCTTGAGGCTGTCAATTTCCCGTTTGTAATCTAAAATGACTGAATATTACAAATTTCGCAAGGCTATATTATCCGCATTTTACAACATTTCGCAACGAAATTTTGGAATATTACTAATTTTGTGATGCTCTTTCAAGCTGTGATGAAATTTTTGTCTAGACTTGTTGACATCAAACTTTAGTCTATTACGCAAATGGTCAATTGCCAAACAGTGATTTTTGCATATTTAATGAACCAAAGTTAACTCTTTCTGGTAGCGCGTGAATTTATTTGCCCCAAATAAATTATACATTTCTGAGAAGAGCAGTTTTCCAATAGTGCCTGTGCAAAATCTCATAAGATTTGAAAGGATGGCAAATGGAGAAATCTGTCACTTTTTACACGCAATGACAAACTAAAGACCAGTACCCGTCGCTCTTTATTGTGCACAAATCTGTTCAGTTGTTCAGTTATCATAAAACCACTTTTAATAAACGAGGGAGTGATGTATCTTTAGCAGAAAGTATATAATAAGGCTATTTGGGTTTAGGGTTTGGATACCAGGATTAAGTAAACATACGCAATTTCGGCCATTTTTCGATTGCGAAAATCGGTCCTCACAGCTGAAATATTTTTTTGCCCTTTTTTATAAACAAAAGAGTATTTTTAAAAACTAACCATATGACGTTTCATATTTTGTCATAGTTAACATAAATTCAAAAGTAGAGCGAATTTAAAATTTTGAGCCTTGCCGCGGTATGTTTGATTTTTGTAGAGACTCGCTCTTAAATACATATAATAGAATACCCAATATTTACGCTGCCCAACTTACATTGCCCAACTCAGTTGACGTTGCACATATATAAATTTTTCAATTTTCAATTTTCAATTTTCAAACTGCTTGTCACACTGATTACTGTATGACATTTTCATATATAGTAGATATTATAACATATCATATTTACATAAATATATAGTACAAAACATAATCCGAAGATTAGCATCTTGAAACCCAAAATATGGGTCAAACAAGTGAGTAATGAGTAATATTTCGATTTTATTACCAAATCATCATCAGACTAACTATAGTTACAATATATACATGGTTTTATATACAAGTTGGCAAGGCATGATGACATCATCAAACGGAAGTAACATCAATGGTAATGGCATTGTTGTCATGAAACGCAGTGATTATCTTTCCTCTGTCACATCTCTCTTCTCTAACGCTTTACGTTTTAAGTTACTTGATACTGACCCAACGCTTATGTAGCCTTGTGAGAAAACAATTAAGAAACAGCTTTAGAGACTGGGACTGAGTAGTCAGCGGTTATGTTGTAGAAACGGGCTCAGCGATATAGTCTAGCGCTTTTTTAAACGAAAAATTAACGAACACATGTTTTGTAAAAGTTTTATTAAAAATACTCCTTTAAAAGTGAATAAAATGTAAAACAAAAATAACTCGGAGTAATATTTGGAGGTCCCACCGAGACCATGGAAGGTAATATGTAGAAAAACCGATGTCTGGACGAGAAAATACACGAGATTTGCGAGATTTATGATACTTTATATACGTGAGTTATTAACAAATTGTGGATATTGGATATATATGTATATAAAAGTTTAATACAAGTTCTACAACGGGAAGTTGGATGATCTACTGTTGAAAAATGTCCGAGGATTTGATTATAGAGCTTCAGTCTCGTATGCTGGGCTTAAAACGAATGGAATTAGCCTGATTTGGAGAAGAAATGAAATGGATAAAGGTAGAAGAAATCGGAGAAAAGGGTAGGTTGGAACTGATTAAAATTATACGTACAGTATTTGAAGAAGAAGTACTTAAGTGTAATAGTGAGCAGCTTGACAGTCTATTGGGAAAAATACAAACTATTTTAGACAGCAAAACAATGAGTAAAAATGAAGAAAGTGTGAAAGCAAGAGAGAAGAGTGAACAGGAACTGAAACAGCTCGAAACACAGTATGAAAAGTTACTAGTAAAGCAGGAAAAACTCAAAGATCAAATAAATACTGTCCAAACCCAAAATGAAACAGCTGAGAACATAACGATAACTCGTGAATCAGTAACACAACAAGACAAGCAACAAAGTGCATTTCTTAACATGAAAACAAGTATGCTCCGTCAGGAATTCATGATACAAGGACAAATCGGAGAGCCAGGACATAAAGATAAACTAGCATATCAGTCACTCATTTCACAGATTGAAATTGGGCTGCAAAAGGGTTACACAGAAGAGGAAATTACCCATGCTGTTGTTAGAGCTGTTCAGGCTGGGTTACAACTACGAAGTTATTTGGAGGGAATTAATGGGTTGACATTAGCACGATTACGTAAAATACTACGCTTTCATTTCCAAGAAAAAACTGCTACCGAGCTCTACCAGCTCTTGGCTAATATCAGTCAAGCCCCAAAAGAAAGTCCACAAGAATTTTTAATACGTGCCCGACGATTCGGCAAAAAATAGTGTTTGCATCAATAGAATCGGATACCAAGATCAAATATGATGAAGGGCTTGTCCAAGGCATATTCTTGCATGCTCTAGAAACTGGCCTTGCCGATGAAACCATCCGGGCAAAAATGAGGCCACTACTTAAGAACGAATCAGTGGCTGATGAAGAGCTAATTGAAGTAATGAGCTCTGCGATGGCTGCTGAATCAGAAAGAGCCACGAAGTTCAACCAGGTGGGCCGAGCAAAGCCCTCACCAAAAGTCTCAAAGGTAGAAACCGGAACGCCACCAAGACCTGCAGAGTCACCAAATGCACATGATGGTGAGATACTGGCCACATTAAAAGCTATCCAGGCAGAACTGAATACAGTTCAGTCCGAGGTGGCTAGCTTGCGGACGAAAGTAGACCAGAAAGATTCCCCTCAAGGACACCCCCCTTCCAGTACCTTAATGACGGGTCGTGTTGGTCAAAACCGAAGAAATGATGGCCGTCAAGGTGATTACCCTCCATTGTGTAAAAAATGCCACGAAGAGAATCAAGTTAATTGTCCTCATTGTTTCAAATGTGGAGGAAGAAACCACACTGCCCGATATTGCAAGTCGGGAAACGAGAGGAGGCTACCCCTGAGAGACTAGGAGTAGCCGCGTCAAACCAGAATAAGTCCCACCGATGCAATGGTTGTAACCAAGAGGAAGTTCACGCTAACTTTAAACGTTGTTCTACCTGCAAACTGGTGTATTATTGCTCAAAATATGTCAAAAAAGACATTGGAGTGAACACCAAATAATTTGCAACGCCATTAAGGAACAATTAAATCAAAACAATGAAACTCTCAGAGGACTGGGAGATAGTTCGGACACAGAAATGTTTGCAAGTCACCTTTCTCCAAAGAAACACGCTGCAATTGCTAAACTTGTTGGTCGCAAATGCTCTGTTCGGTGTCTTGTACATGATGTTGACATGGAAGCGTTATGGGACACTGGAGCCCAGGTCTCCATTTTCCCGGAACAGGTACTGTCGGACAATTTTTCTGATTTGAAAATACGTGATATTAGTGAATTGCTTGGTGCGGGTTCTGGTTTGAATTTAACAGCGGCAAATGGGACACCAATCCCTTATAAAGGCTGGGTGGAAACTAGATTTAGATTAAACCGAGAAGATGAAAAAGAAATAACAGTACCATTCTTAGTAACACCCGAACAGTTGGAACAACCAATAATTGGGTACAATGTTATTGAACTGTTTTTGCAAGAGGGTGAAAACTACTCAGATAATTTATCAGTGGCACACCATATAGTGTCAAGTCGTAATGTTGGAGTGAAAGATGCTGAGCAATTGATAAACATTATCCAAAGAAATGATGGGGAGTTGTTTTGCCAAGTGAAAATATCCAAACGTCACATTACAATACCGAAGAAAGCTACCAAAACAGTACCCTGTCGAGCAAATACGGGAACGATTGAGAATACTAGACCAGTGCTTTTTGAACCTGATGAAAAACAAGAGTGGCCCCCCAGATTAATAGTTCATGAAACCTTAACATCTGTGAAAAAGGGAAAATCCACAATCATGCAAGTGCAAGTGACAAACGATACAATGCATGACATCGTACTACCTGGACGGACTGTTTTGGGAAGCCTTGAACTTTTTCGTTCTGTTACACCAATTGAGGTGATATTAAAGGAAAATGTAGATGAGAAAAGAACTGATATGAATTTTGGAATGGAGAAACAGAGGACTAGTCAAACCATGGATAATAAAATACATGGATAGGAAACTAGCTGACGTGACCTAATGTTTTCAATGGGCTGATGGCGTTGAAACCTAGTTGCAAACCGAATTCTCAAAAACGGCATGTTTAGCGATAATACAGCTAAACATTTTAGTCAAAGAGCAAATAAATATAACTAGGCCATTCTACGATGAAATCTCTAAGTATTCCCGGTCAATTTTAGCAAATATTTCAAGCACTAAACAGTGAAAAATGTATCGCAAATTTCGTAAAAATTGGCGACGCCAATTTCGTAGCTACAAATGTAAAAAAATACAAAACAAAGATGAAAAACATTTACCTTGAATACTTTGTCGTGGCTTAGGCATGTTTTAAACAATTAGACCAGTTTATGCTTCAATATTACTCTTTTAAAGCGGAAAATATAGCGAAACAACAAAAATGCTGAGAACTTTGGCAATACACGTGACGTCACAGATTGCAACTAGGTTTAGACTGTGACGTCAGGAAGTTTCCTATCCAGTTATTTTACAATCCATGGTCAAACTAAGGACCCTTGCCATTCAGCTGTAAATTCTGAGAAAGAACAATTCATACGGGAAGTCGATTTAAGTACTCTCACACCCGAACAGCAAACTTTGGTAAAAAAATGTTGTATGAGGAGCGAGATACTTTTTCGATCGACGATGACGACATTGGGTGCATCAAGGACTTGAAAATGGAGATAAATCTTACGGACAGACAACCGGTTCAGAAAAATTACGCGTCCATTCCACGTCCACTTTACCCGGAAGTGAAACACTATCTGGAAGACCTACTAACAAAAACTTTATCAGACGATCGAAGTCACCTTACTCTAGCAGCGTGGTGTGCGTCAGGAAGAAGGATGGAATCATGAGACTATGTGTCGACTACCGTGCACTGAATAAAAAGACCATTCAAGACAGACACCCCATCCCCAGGATGCAAGAAACCTTAGATAACTTAGGGGGAAACTCTTGGTTCAGTACATTAGATCAACGCAAAGCGTATCATCAAGGCTTTGTCAGCCCAGATAGTCAACCATTCACAGCATTTGTGACGCCGTGGGGGCTTTACGAGTGGGTACGCATCCCATTCGGACTAACGAACGCGCCAGCTAGTTTCCAGCGGTTCATGGAAGGATGCTTAGGGGATTTACGTGACCAGATATGTATTCCCTATCTCGACGATATTATTATATTTTCCAAATCATTCGAAGAGCATGTTGAACACGTACGTCTAGTTCTGCAGAAACTGCAACAACATGGTGTTAAACTGAAGCCAGGAAAATGCAGGTTATTCAAGCGTCAAGTATCGTTTCTTGGGATAATAGTGTCAGAAAAGGGGTATAACATTGATCCAAAAGCAACCGAAGCTGTTATCCTGTCAAAGAGCAAAATACCGCGGACTGCCGGAGAGGTTCGAAGAGTAATTGAGTTGTTAGGAGTATACCGACGTCACATCAAAGATTTTTCGAAGATTGCTAAACCCATCTATGAGCTGTTGGGAGGGAAAGTGAACACTAATCAGAACTCCAGGAAAAATGGTCAACTGCCATCGAACCACCCTATTCAGTGGTCTATGAAACACCAGACGGCATTAAATACATTGATTGATTGCGTCACCTCACCCCCGATTCTAGCGTACCCTGATTGCAGTTCACCATGCGTTGTTCATACAGATGCTTCCCAGAACGGACTGGGAGCCGTGTTATATCCGCGTCAAGGCGGAACGCTCCGAGTCATCGCATATGCATCACGCACATTAACGCAAGCCGAGAAGAACTACCATTTACATGCGGGGAAGTTAGAGTCTCTTGCTCTAAAGTGGGCTGTCAGCAAACAATTCAGGGATTATTTATATTATGCACCATCCTTCGTAGTCTATACTGATAATAACCCACTGACTTATATTCTCTCAACAGCGAAACTTAATGCGACCGGTTTGCGTTGAGTTGGGGAACTTGCAGACTTTAATTTTGAGATCAAATATAGACCGGGAAAAGTAAACATCGACGCGGATAGCCTGTCCAGAATTCCTGCGGACTTCGAAAGATTCATGGACTCTTGTTCTGAAACGGTTTCAAATCCGGAGTTCAACGCAGCAGTTTCTCAGATTTCTTCCGTCAGCAATGGTGATTCCCCCTGGATTACATCAGTCACAGATCAGCCGGACGCCTTCGAGAAAGACAAACTATTCTTGCCAGAGCGAGAAAACACCATCCAGTTCAATCAGACAGAGATCGCTAGAGCGCAACAAGAAGACCCAACGACAAATCGCGTTCAGTGGTATGTACGGTCACGAAAGAAACCAACTCTCGGGGAAAGGCAACAAGAAACCCCTGAACTAAAAAAATACCTCCGGAAGTGGCATAATCTCATGATCGACAGGAAGACGGGTATTTTGTATCGAGGCCAGCAACTTGTACTACCAACGAATTATAGATCCTTATTATTTCGAGAACTACACGAGAAAATGGGACATCTTGGTCCAGAACGCGTTTTCAACTTCGCAAGGGAACGGTTCTATTGGCCTGGAATGAAGAACGATATTGAACATTTTATCACGCACGTCTGTAGTTGTGTTAAACAGAGAAAACCCACCTTTACCAACAGAGAACCACTTCAGTCCATTTCTACGTCTGTACCATTCGAACTGGTATCAATTGATTTTGTCCATTTAGAGCGAAGTTCGGGAGGGTTCGAGTATATCTTGGTCATTGTCGACCACTTTACCAGATATACACAAGCGTATCCAACACGGAACAAGACCGCGGCCACGGCAGCCGATAAAATTTACAATGATTTCATTTCACCAGGGAGGGGAGTTTGAAAATAAACTGTTTCGTAGACTAGAGCAGCTCTCGGGAATCGCACATTCAAGAACGACACCCTATCATTCACAGGGAAATGGCCAGGTGGAGCGGATGAACAGGACTTTGCTACACATGTTGCGAACGTTACCCGAAGTGTACAAGTCTAATTGGAAGGATCATGTGAACAAACTAATACACGCGTATAATTGTACGAAGCATGAATCTACTGGCTTCTCCCCGTTCTTGCTACTATTCGGTAGACCGCCTCGTCTTCCCGTTGATTTGATGTTTAACTTAACAAGAAAATAAGAATCAATCGGTTATCCAGCTTATGCCAATAAATGGAAGAAAGCAATGCAGGCAGCTTACATGTTAGCATCCAAGTCTGCGGAGAAAGCGGCGTCTAAGTGAAGGAAGCAGAGCGATAAACGCGTAAGGTCGACTGTCCTCTTACCTGGTGACCGAGTGCTTGTTCGGAACCTATCACCACGCGGAGGTCCAGGCAAAATACGAACGTTCTGGGAAGAAGAGATTCACGTAGTGGTATCGAGTAAGAATCCCGAGAGTCCTGTTTATGATATCAAACCCGAATCAGGAAAGGGAAAGACACGCACGTTGCACAGAAATTTACTGTTACCTTGTGATTATTTACCGACAGCAACGCCAGAGACAAAGCTGGTAGAGAAAGTGAAAGAACAGACCCCGATTATACACACCGCAGAGGATTCAGAATCCGATTCGGAGGGGGAGGAGGGACTGTCGCCGCCTCCAAACGAAATGAACGAACTTGTATAATTAAGCTTACGATCAGAGTCGGTAAACGACGCGACAGTGGACCCAAGTACAAATGGCGATATTAACCAGAGTGGGGAAGTACATGGTAATGAAAATGACGCGAACAGGCTGAACATACAAGAAGAAGAAAGGATGGAAACGCCGGGTGATATCGAAGAAACACCGCCGCAACCGGTTCGTCCACAAAGGCAAAGACAGCCACCGTTACGTTTTGGGTACAATGCACCTGGTTGTCCTACGGGTGAATTTCCTTTCATTTGGCAAGACCCTAACGTGGGATTAGTTCAAATACGAGATCCATGGTTTGACCCACCTTGGATTGGACCGATACAACCTCCGATGATATCAGTACCGTGGATGAGTCCAATACAGAATCCCATGTTCCACGCACAAGTTATGAACCCTATGATATCACCACCGCCTTTTGGTTACTACCCAACGTATTAGAAGACAAAGAGGAACAAGTAAACATATTAAACGTTCATATTTATAATTTAAAAAAAAACACATTTGCTTCACTTAGGATTTCATTGTACTTGATACAAATTAGCTAAAGTAAGGTAACTTACGTATTTAGGATCTATAGTGTCTTGAAGAGAGAGATTACGTTTCGGTTAGTGAGCTGGCCTGATCAACCAACTCGAGTGTCTGAATTGTGAAGGATACTTATAACTTGGAACGGATGCGTTAAGAAGATACGGATCTAAAATGTCAGAGACGACATTCAAGAAGGAGGGGAGAGTGTAGCCGTGTGAGAAAACAATTAAGAAACAGCTTTAGAGACTGGGACTGAGTAGTCAGCGGTTATGTTGTAGAAACGGGCTCAGCGATATAGTCTAGCGCTTTTTTAAACGAAAAAATAACGAACACATGTTTTGTAAAAGTTTTATTAAAAATACTCCTTTAAAAGTGAATAAAATGTAAAACAAAAATAACTTGGAATAACACTTACTCGACTAAACTCTCTACAGTCCTTCTTATGCACTCTTTTACAATGTGGTGAAATTTCTCAATCTGACTATGACTTCCTTAGACCTAAAGCAGCACACTTCGGTAGAGCACATGGGCTTCCCAAAGTCCACAAACATTACAACGACTTGCCACCGTTCAGACCTATTATTGACACAACTGGAACACCACACTATAACGTTGGTAAATTTCACGCTAACAGACGCTAAGTTATTAAATCCATTAGCCCAAAACGAGTACACTCTTCGTGATTGATTTCATGCGGTTTCGGAAATAAAATCTATACCTAAAGAGCTTTTCTCAGAAGGTTATCGCCTTGTTTCGTTTGACGTTGTTTCACTATTCACAAACGTTCCGCTAACCAAAACTATCAAAATCGTTCTTAACCGCGTTTTTGAAGAAAAATTGGTTGCTATGCAACTCGTTTGAAACGGACTTTGAAAAAACTAATTCTTGATTCCTGTACTAAAACCGCGTTCTCATTTAATAATCAGCTTTTTTATTATACTGATGGCCTTTTTATGGGGTCTGCACTGAGGCCTGTGCTAGCTAACATCATTCTTTCGGAATTTGAAAAACTTATTGTTTCGGATCTAATTAAATCCTCACTGCACCTGTCGTGATTCTGATTGAGACTTAGTCTTCCGTTTGATGATATCATCATGCCTTGCCAACTTGTATATAAGACCATGTATATATTGTAACTATAGACCATGTATATATTTGTAATAAAATCGAAATATTATCACTTTCTTATTTGACTCGTATTTTGGGTTTCAAGATGCTAATCTTCGGATTATATTTTGTACTATATTTTTTAAATTGTCGGCTGGTAATGGTTTTTACATAAATATGTCAGGAAAATATCAATAACTCAGTATGGTTAAATTAGAAATGACAAATATATACAATTCTAATTATATACAATTAAAAACTCATCAATAATTCATGAGGAAAATACAACAGAAATGAATGTTTAATCAATGTTTGTAAATCGGATAAAGATTTGTCCTGATTTACATAAACTTCAGCATTGATTTTCTTGGCTTAGACATGCAATGTTTATTTTGAAAATTACTTCGCCAATGAACTCATAAGATGGGTCATTCGCAGCCGATCTTTATATAATATACAAACTCTCGCCTTCGGCTCGAGTTTGTATATCAGATAAATATCGGCTGCTCATGTTTTAACTAGTACTTGTGAACGTTTTGGTTTAATACTTTGAGTCGCTGGAACAAGATATTTAGTCAAATCCGAAAAGATTCTGGTCTGCCTTCAAACTCTCCAATAAAGCGAGCAGTGTTCCTCAGAAAGTGTCAATACTATTGACACACTCAATACCATCAACTATCCATGATACGGACACCGGTAAACCTGTTCGGAAATTAGTTTCCAGCCCGGTTGAGATTGCCGAAGCAATCACTTTACATTCATATTCTCCAGTGATACAGTCGAACCTCGCCCACAATTACCACCTACCAGCGGGCCGGAATTTTCCAAAATTTCTCTCTCTCCTTGCGCAGTAGTCGCCGCCCTTCGTTCACTTGATGTTACTAAAACAACTGGACCTGACGAGATCTCTGGAAGACTTTTGAAAGAAACATGGCGCAACATGGCTTTATTCCCGGCAGATCCTGCGTCACCCAGTCGGTCGAAGTTCTCAACTGCATTGGCTCGTTGCTGGATTCTGGCCTGCAAACTTCAACATTCGCTCATCATTTCCAGATTGCGGCAATTTAACATCTCCGGGAGTTTGCTGAGCTGGTGTGTTATCTGAGTGGCCGAAAACAACGAGTGACAGTACTTGGTGCAACATCTCAAGAACGTGTGGTAACGTCGGGAGTTCCCCAGGGCTCGATCCTATGGCCAGTACTTTTTCTCTTACATGTGAACGATACCCAAAGCTGTGTTGTCATCAAAAGTGGCTTGCGTCGCTGTTGACACGAAAGTCCTGAAGAGAGTTGAAAGTCAACAAGATAGCGTTAATCTTCAAAGCGACATCGACAACCTCAACTCTTGGGCCACACTCAATGGGTTGACGTTCAATGATACGAAATGTAAGTGTCAGCGCATCACGAGGAAAAAAACACCTTTAAACTATACATACATTCAATGATTCAATCTTAGGATTCAATGATTCAATCTTAGGATTCAATGATTCAATCTAGGATTCAATGATTCAATCTTAGGATTCAATGATTCAATCTAGGATTCAATTATTCAATCTTAGGATTCAATTATTCAATCTTAGGATTCAATGATTCAATCTTAGGATTCAATGATTCAATCTTAGGATACAATGATTCAATCTTAGGATATAATGATTCAGTCTGGGATTCAATGATTCAATCTTAGGATTCAATGATTCAATCTTAGAATATAATGATTCAGTCTAGGATTCAATGATTCAATCTTAGGATTCAATGATTCAATCTAGGATTCAATCTTAGGATTCAATGATTCAATCTTAGGATTCAATGATTCAATCTTAGGATTCAACGATTCAATCTAGGATTCCATGATTCAATCTAGGATTCAATGATTCAATCTTAGGATTCAATGATTCAATCTAGGATTCAATTATTCAATCTTAGGATTCAATGTAGGATTCAATTATTCAATCTTAGGATTCAATGATTCAATCTTAGGATTCAATGATTCAATCTTAGGATACAATGATTCAATCTTAGGATATAATGATTCAGTCTGGGATTCAATGATTCAATCTTAGGATTCAATGATTCAATCTTAGAATATAATGATTCAGTCTAGGATTCAATGATTCAATCTTAGGATTCAATGATTCAATCTAGGATTCAATCTTAGGATTCAATGATTCAATCTTAGGATTCAATGATTCAATCTTAGGATTCAACGATTCAATCTAGGATTCCATGATTCAATCTAGGATTCAATGATTCAATCTTAGGATTCAATGATTCAATCTAGGATTCAATGATTCAATCTTAGGATTCAATGTAGGATTCAATTATTCAATCTTAGGATTCAATTATTCAATCTTAGGATTCAATGATTCAATCTAGGATTCCATGATTCAATCTAGGATTCAATGATTCAATCTTAGGATTCAATGATTCAATCTAGGATTCAATTATTCAATCTTAGGATTCAATGTAGGATTCAATTATTCAATCTTAGGATTCAATGATTCAATCTTAGGATTCAATGATTCAATCTTAGGATACAATGATTCAATCTTAGGATATAATGATTCAGTCTGGGATTCAATGATTCAATCTTAGGATTCAATGATTCAATCTTAGAATATAATGATTCAGTCTAGGATTCAATGATTCAATCTTAGGATTCAATGATTCAATCTAGGATTCAATCTTAGGATTCAATGATTCAATCTTAGGATTCAATGATTCAATCTTAGGATTCAACGATTCAATCTAGGATTCCATGATTCAATCTAGGATTCAATGATTCAATCTTAGGATTCAATGATTCAATCTAGGATTCAATGATTCAATCTTAGGATTCAATGTAGGATTCAATTATTCAATCTTAGGATTCAATTATTCAATCTTAGGATTCAATGATTCAATCTAGGATTCCATGATTCAATCTAGGATTCAATGATTCAATCTTAGGATTCAATGATTCAATCTAGGATTCAATTATTCAATCTTAGGATT
>CACRXK020005815.1:0-26901 GCA_902702795.2 Paramuricea clavata
ATGACCACATCATCATCACCACCATCATCTGTCATCACCACCACCATCATCTGTCATCCCCATCATTACCACCACCATCACCACCACCATCATCTGTCATCACCACCACCACCATCATCACCACCATCATCTGTCATCACCATCATTACCACTACCATCATCTGTCATCACCACCACCACCATCATCTGTCATCACCACCACCACCATCATCACCACCATCATCTGTCATCACTATCATTACCACTACGATCATCTGTCATCACCATCACCACCACCACCATCATCTGTCATCACCATGACCACATCATCATCACCACCATCATCTGTCATCACCACCACCATCATCTGTCATCCTCATCACCACATCATCATCTGTCATCACCATCAACACATGATCACGCAGGTTATTACCTGTGAGAAGTGAGAACGATAGATCTTCCAGCACGGATAACAGACGTCAAGTAATTCCACAGGAAACGTCTGGCTCCAGGATCCATACCTGTTGTGGGCTCGTCCTACACAGGAGATAACATTATTAGTAAAGGCAGGGGCGCTGATCACTTTTCTTGTCGCTGAGCGCTGAACTACGAAAGACAAAGCTCAAATGTGACCAAGTTTACTACGACGCCACTGACTACAACCATACGACCCATCACAACTAAGACTGAACGGTTAGTTTTTGGCGAGGGAAAACCACTTTACCCGAAGGAAAACCCTCAAAGCACAGGAGAGACAGGAGAGAAGCAACCACAAGATTCCTTACAACATGAGCTTTCAAGCACATCAAGCCCGTTTCAAAATGAAGGGGACCCCTTTTCAAAACCAAGGGGGCCTCCCTTTCAAAATTAAGGTAAACCATATACTCACAAGGAACACGATAGGTGGGTTTCCGACAAGAGCAATAGCTGTACTCAGTTTCCTTTTGTTCCCGCCACTATATTAATACAATAAACTTTATTTAACGAGGGTAACACCAATTACAGTAACGTATTCTCCCTAGTGGTCCTCAAAACTGGTGGGCCTCATTCTCCCTAGTGGCCCACAAAACACATTCATATATAATTTAGAGATATTCAACGGGAAAGTCAATTCACTAATGCTCATTACAGTGGTGTCAAAACAATGATATACACTGCTAATTTTCTTTGTGTTTTGTTAATGAATTGATAATAAATTTGAGGAATAATGCATGATTCTCTACCTGTATGTTCCACACATTTTGTCGGCCCAGTTTACAAGATTTAAGCTTTCAATCGTGTGTTGAACAAGGTCGTCCATCTTGTCGTATGGAATGCCTCGGAGGTGAGCATACATCTCAAGCATTTCCCGGCCTGTAAGGCTCCCAATCAGAGCATCAAACTACACAAATATACAAAGGTGACAGTTCATTTAGATAGGAAATTATTCATCAATGCAGTTAGAGTATGTGCATTTCATCTCAGCAATATTCCTGCAATATGCAGTTAACAGCTTGGTGAGATCATGGATAATAAAATAAATAGATTGGAAACTTCTGACGTCATTGACTGCATCCTTGTTGAAAAATGTGACGTCACGCGTATTGCGAATGTTACCAAAGTTCTCGGCATATTTGTTGTTTTGCTATATTTTCCACTTTAAAAGGGTGATTTTGAAGCGTAAACTGGTCTAATTGTTTTAAAAACATGCCTAAGCCACGACAAAGTATTGAAGGTAAATGTTTTCGTCTTTGTTTTATATTTTTTTACATTTGTAGCTACGAAATTGGCGTCACAAATTTTAACGAAATTTGCGATGTATTTTTCACTGTTTAGTGCTTGAAATATTTGCTAAAATTGACTGGGAATACTTAGAGTTTTCATCGTAGAATGGCGTGGTTACATTTATTTGCTCTTTGACTAAAATGTTTAGCTGTATTCTTGCTAAACATGCCCGGTTTTTGAGAATTTGATTTTCAACTAGGTTGAGGCATCCAACCACGCCATCAATCCCAGTAAAAACATTAGGTCACGTCAGCTAGTTTCCTATCCATTTATTTTATTATCCATGGTGAGAAGGGTGCGTTCAACTTTCATATATAACACTTGAATCTACATGCATGCAATATTGAGCGAGATTAAACCAAAATAAAAATATTTATTATTTAACAAGTATAACTACATCGGTTATTATAAGCTTGTTTCAAAAACAGTAGTTCAACGTTCAAACATAAATAGCGCAGTCAATATTGCATGTAAATTCAAATGCTATATATCAAAATCTAAGTTAGTCCTTTCTGAATGCAATAATCTTTATTTCATTGCGATATCTTTTATAGCTTTTACGTTACATGAAATCAAACAGTGTCCAGTTTTTTGGAGGACACCCGGTTGAAAGCTTTGTAACAACTTTGATACGGCCATTAGGCTTGTTACAACATGATAACAACTTGTTACAAACTAGTCGTTAATAACTTAGAACACGCAGCAGGATCAACAGATAAATTACCTGAGGACAGTATCCAATACGTTGTTGCACCTAAATTAAGAAAAAGAACAAGTGTTGATGAGGATTAATAACATTTTGTTTCGGTGGGAGATATCGAAAGAAAATTTCAACAGCCGTTTATGATTTCAGGCGACATCGTATTCACCTCTCGTAACTGAGACTGGATATTGTAGCCATCAAGGTAAGCTGTTCCGGCTGAGATTGGAAACTCTCCTGTCAACATTCCAAACGTTGTTGTCTTGCCCGCACCTGAAACAAAAAGGCCGTGGACTTTAGAAAACGGGATGGATCCTAGTGGTTTCGCAGTCTGACATTGCAGAGATGATGAAGAAAGCAGAGTTGGGATGGTATGGACATGTAATAAGAAAAGATGAAGGAGAACCAGTCAGAGAAACATTATGGAATGAAGAAATGAGAAAAAGATGTGGAGTGGAAGACATTGCAGAGACGATGAAGGAAGCAAGGTTGAGATGGTATGGACATGTAATAAGAAAAGATAAGGAGAGAGTCAGTCAGAAAGACATTATGGAATGAAGAAATGAGAAGATGTGGAGTGGTAGACATTGCAGAGAAGGCGAGTATGGCAAGACTGGTGGACAATGCCAGGTTCAAGAATAACAGTTAGTTAGCATAATTACTGAGGTACAAATTACCATTTATCCCAAGCAATCCAAAACAGTTCCCTTTGGTCACACCAAGACTGAGATTATCCACAGCTGTACGCGTTGCTCCAGGATACACCTAGAAATACATCAAGACAGTCTAATATCTCTAATGTAAAAAGTCTAATGTTACCCACAATCTACGTGCTTGAACAAAGGCCTGCTTACCTTTGTGAGGTTTTTCAAAACAATGGCTTCCTGTTCCAGGGTATCGAGATTCAAATTATTGATACGATCTCTTTCACCGGCGACATCTGAGTCCTACATACAATATCGGAAGAGGTTATTTCGCTGGCCTCAGAGTGACAAAACGTAACAAAGCGACGGTTTTATATTAACATGCACTAACCCTATTCCAAACACCAACTCTAACCCTAACCTAACCCTATTCCAAGTTTGTTTCTAAACCAATCTTGAAGAAATGTCAGCGAAATAACTTCTTCCTACAATATCTTGTTAACAGTCAGTTAAAATGAGTGTCAGATTAACTTCACGTTTTTATTGTTTTTCTATCAGTTCGAAACTGTTCTCCGTTATTATCCGATAGCGATCATCCAATATTAGTCCAGTGTTACTTCAAAATGAAACCTAAACTGAACTTTATTAGTACTGGCTAGATCTACCAGCACTTAACTGTTTACCTTAGGGAGGGGTCATTATTTATGGGGGGTGGGGGGGGTGGGGGTTGTGGCACCGAAGAGAAAAAGAGTTGGGTAAACAAAATAAGATTAAATTAAACAAAAAGACTAAAACGCAATGTGAACAGGCATGTCTCACTGCAATATGTAAATTAGTCAGAGTTACTATCTTGACCATGGTCTCCAAAGAAAGTACATGTACAGACAACATGAAACTTTAGACTGCAGAAAATTGCAAATTCACTGGTATCCTTTTTTTGTATAAGTTTTTGGTCAGGGGTGGGTATTTATTTTTTAATTGATATTCGAGGTTGGGTAAAATATTTTTTTGGACTTTTTAATGGTTGGATCAGCAAAATATTTACCAAGCAAAACATTTCTCTTTTGTGCCACCCCCCGCCATAAATAATGACCGGCCCTTAGAAAAACAGTAGAGTCGTCCTTTATTTTTCTAGTGTTCCTAACCATTATTTCACCAAAGTACTGTTCTAAGTTATGTTGCCTTCAAGTTATTCATGCATTATGATTAAAACATACCTCAGGAGTACCATCGCTAGTTGTGTTGGCAAGATGGTCCTGTTTCCGAGCACTGACGAAGAAATTCACCTACACAGTGAAAAATTATGTGGACTTATTCTACTTATAAATTGCATCATTATATACCATGTTAGGACAAGAAAGCGTTACTGCATGGGGCTCTGGTGTAGGTACTATTCTACACAACAAACTGTCGTGCTACGTTTCTGAACCGCCTGAAAAAGACTTCGACGCTTCGTCGAGCGAATACTAACCCTTGACTTGAGCCTTCTACGTGAAATGTCAAAGTTAGATTCTTTTCACGTAGTTCACACACAAACCACGGCAAATATGGAAGAGAGTTAAGCCCCGAGCAAGCGAAGATGAAAGTGCATGTGACGTTCAATGCTTTTCTAACACTATCATGTATTTTATTTTTGAGTTAAGTTAAGTTAAATTAAAACTTATTTGGACACTCAACATCGAACCTTTATTTTGTCGATTTAGATCTTGAAATGTCCCCTGTAACAATGCGTGACTGGGGTTTTAAAGTTTATATCATGAAGAAGTAGAATACACTAACCTGTAAAAGTAAACACAAAGCAAAGTAGACAACTGCTTCAATGGCCATATAAAGACATTGCTTGCCAACGCCATAGTCTTCCCAGTTCAAAGCGTGATCAGTGTACTTGAAGCCGAGATTAGCACAATATATTTCAGCCCTGTATATGAATTAACACAATGGACATTATTAAAAGATAAAACAGTTTATGTTTCAGTAAACAGAAACAAGACATGTAAGCGTAGATCACCAGATTAGGATCTAGCCTGTATCCATATAGGCGTACGAGACAACTACCCTTCCAGAATGTTCACACCAATGGCGAAGCTAGCCATGCTTCGCAAATTTTTAACGATTAGCATTATTCAAACCTTAAAAAATATATTGCCTTTCACCTCTAAGGCCGCAGGTTCAAGCCTCAGTGAGAACTTTCTCAATGTGACTCGAACCCAGTCCTCATGTGAAAAGCGTAAAAGTCAACGCTCTGCCGAAAGTCGTGCATGGTTTTCCCCGGGTACTCCGGTTTCCTCCCACAGAGAAAGTTGACAGGCTGGGTTAGGTAAAAGGGCCCACAGTAATTGGCATATGCTGTTGTGGTGACCCTGCCCTAGTTGGCAAAGCTAAATAAAAAAAAAATTGTAGAAAAAACAAACATTAAACCAAATCTCTCTCTCTCTGTTCTATATATTTGCCATCAAACGCTCATAATAATAATAATAATAATTAGCATTATTTTCTCACTCTGCAAACTGCCTGTTGATGAGCAATATCTACTGCGTGATACGGTGCTCAGTAAAACAGAGTAGCTCACAGTTTAGAGATAACTTACCCTTTAGATGCGGTGCATTGTTTTCTTAAACCATAATTCTTGTTCAGTTCAAGGAAACTGCTTGAAAACCTAAAACAAACGTAAATACAAGTCAGTGAAGACCATTCGTTGCAAACGGACACGGATGTCGCGCCTGTGTCATCATTGCGTGTGATAAAGACCCAAATCACAAAACCAAAAAATTGTATCACAACACAAATGGCTTCCAACAAGCGGCCGCTGTTTCATCTTCCAAATAAAAAATAACACAATTACTGAAATCGGTTTTCTCATGAGATGGAGAAGTATCAAAGCATCAGTTTGTAGTATCAACCCAAGCCTTGATAAACAAGTTTTGTTGATAACACAAACTCCGGACTCGTCACAAATTCTGTAATCGACTTACGCATAAGTAGGTATGAGTAAGGATATATAGTTGAGGACATCTGCAGCATCAGCTTCATCGGACGCGTCCAGTACGAAGACAGCAATAAGCAGTCCCTGGAATAAAGGGAATGATGAATAATCGCCAGCATATCACTGTTGAAAAAATATAAAATTTCTAGAATACGATGTAGTTAGTAGTATGGGACGCTTACCAGACTAAGGAAGGCCAGAACCAAAACAGTTATGGAATAACCAATTAGTGGAGTCTTGAAAATGTACGAGAAGCAATAGACAAACGGAATTGCGGAAAGACCTTGAAGGATCTATAAGGAAATTTCAATCATAACCGGAATGTAACTACAAACTAACAAACACACACAAAACAACTTACTCACACGGTAGCAACATATCTATGTTTGCTACGTATTTCCCTTCCTTTAATGCGTGTGGATAGAAGGAAGGCTACAGGCGCCCACGACACTTACCAACAAAAAGTAAATAGATCCAACAGTTTCAGTGTCAGAAAAGGCATCAAGTTGAAACATCAGAATGAGGAAAATCACAATGGTTGCTGGGATCATGTAGTTGATGAAATCCCATAAATATGTAGCCGACCAGAAACTCACTGTGTCCACTCCGCTGATAAACTGGATATGCTTTGCCTACAAAACAATAAATCAATAATTTAAAAGACTAGTACTAATCCAGTACCACCGCAGTTTGACATTACCTATCTCCCCCCGGTAATCGTATCTATTTTATTATCACACTATAATATAAACTTTGAAGATACCACAATGGTCTACTTTTGTAGTCGGGATTCGATCCCAAACATTATATTTCAGTTGTCTGATTATAATTTAACCTCACGACCCTAAATGGACTTTCAAGTATGTAGCCTGAGAGCAAACCCTAAAATTCGCGGGAGGGATGGCTGGCAAAACGAAGGTCTGAAGAAAATCGTGACAAAACGCTCTACCGCGCACTTAGGCATTCAATGAGATGATTGAACATTGGTCTAGCCATCCCACCCTTCAATTTTAGGGCTGTAAAACGAAGGTGTGTGCAGAACAGTTTAGAACTGATGGAGTTCGCTTGCATGAAGTCTGTTTAAATGTAAACAACAATATTTACCTTGGATTCGCGTTCCAGAATTAGAAATGTGATAAAACTAGCGACCAAGAAGGACATACCAAAGTTGATGAAAATAGCAAGCAACAGCGCAGAAAAATCACCGATCACGTTGTCAGCCTTAGAGAAACGAATAACAGAATTATCTCAGCGCGTAGAAAGGTTACACAAGCATTTATTTAGAAAATGTACACATGGCTTGAGTACTTCCAGTTTGACTCAACCAAACAGGTAGCTGAAATACCCCGAGAAACCGTTCCTGAATCCATAGTTTTCAACACCGCGGAAAAACGTCTGCGCATGCACCAAATTATGAAAATATGGCGGGGAATTTGAATATCAATTTTTAAAACAAAAACATGCTTATTAATTGGTCAAAAATTAGTAAAACATTCGAGAAAATATAGCAAATGGGTAGACTAGACATTAATTGAAAGCGTCCTGCCATTTAAAGTATGGAATGAAATATAATTCATGTAAAAAATTGTCGATTTTAACGGACACGACTTCGAAAATTTTTGCAAAATCATTCAAAACAAAAATTCAAACTAAAAAGTTAAGAAAACTCTCGAAAAGTTAAGCTTCTTAACCCACTCAAATTGTAGAATAAATCCTAAAGTTTAATTATTGTGAACACGAAAATTTTTTATTGTGAACACAGTTTTTTTTAAAGAAATGTATCTCAAACGAAAATTCGGAAATTGTCGTTGCTTAGTTGATAAACAAAATGTTTCGGACGATAAATTTGTCAACAATCACCTTTAGTTCATGTTCTTGTACAATACAATTTCTTGAACCTTCTGGCTGTATTTATTCCTAGTTTTTAGAATGACATGTTTATTTTTGCGCTCGAGATCTGGCTGTAAAGACGCACAATGAAGTCACTCCTTTTTACCGCCATTTTGAGCCTTCGGAAACGTTCGGAACAGCTTCTCATCAAGTTTGCAATACTATTACAGGTAAGGTTGACGCATGCGCAGACGTTTTTCCGCGGTGTTATAGTTTCCAGCTCTCGGTTAAGACATGCGTGTGTCACAATCGGTAAAAACTCATTAATAATCATAAGGAAATTACAAAAGAAATGAATGTTTAATCAATGTTTGTAAATCGGATAAAGATTTGTCCTGATTTACATAAACTTCAGCTTTGATTCTCTCGGCTTAGACAATATGTATTTTTAAAATTACTTCGCCAATGAACTCATCAGATGGGTCGTTTTTTAATTACGTTAAAACATTCGCATCCGTTCTTTATCTGATATACAAACTCTCGTTTTCGACTCGAGTTTTTATATCAGATAAAGATCGGCTGCTCATATTTTAACTATTTCAACGTTTAAATTTGTCTACATCCAGTTTATGGCCAGCTCTAAAGGCCCGTTTACACTTTCAATTTTTGCGTAAGCATGGGCTGGCACCTGATTACTTAATTGAACTAATAAATATTAAGTCTCCATCTAACTATAATATTAGATCGAACAGAGAAATTCTTCTTGAGCCACCTTCTGTGAAGACTTTGGCCACGTTAGGTGATCGATCATTTGCCTCTGCGGCACCCACGCTTTGGAACTCCTTACCTTCATATATCCGAGAGGCTAGCTCTGTTGACAGTTTTAAAAGACTTTTAAAGACATACTTATTTAAGAAATCCTATGTGTAAATAAAGTTTGTAATTTAGGTTAATTTTAAAGAATAATTTTAACTAAATAGTTCTAACTAATTTTATATTCTACGTATCAAATTGTCATGCGCATATGAACATATCCCAAATGGAATATGCGCATTATAAATGTAATTATTATTATTATTTATTAAGCGTGATTTTCTCCTTCTGATGGATGTGAACGAGTGGATGAGTTGTGAATGTTCTGATGAGGATACATATACTCAGAACATTTATAACTCATCTACTCGTTCACATCCATCAGAAGCAGAAATCGCAGTAGAAATCGCAGCGAAAAGAGAATATATCAGTAAAAATGAAGTAAATTTAGTTTAGTGCCTACCTTGCCTTCTGTGCTGTAAGGCAGAGGATGGTTATAAGCTTTGATTTCATAAAAGTCGTTTATACTTCTTAAAATCAAGTTACTCATGACGTTTATACTGTCTGCTATGGTATGGAGAGCCTAGAAAGAAGAACAGTTGTTTCGTTTGTGAATTTAAAAAGACAGTTGATAGTCATCAAGTCAATGATTCCGGTGCGGCGCTCTAATCTGCTATCATCTACTTACAATAATCAGCAATCAGAATCAATTAATAACCCAATTAATGGATAATTAACCAATCAATCAATTATACCTACTCTATTAATTACAATCGCTAATTACCTCATTGCTGAACCAGGTGTTATAAACTAATTGATTTGTTTTTTTATCATCAGTAATCAAAAATCCAGCAATATTTTCAAAGAAATATTCGCCAGGATTACTTTTTCTTAACACATGTTCCGCAAATATCGTCTCCCATTCATCAGGCTTCGTCTGATTTGGATGTTGAGGACAAACGGCGCTAGACGAATCTTCGCTGAAATTGTAAATAGATCAAATATTTTAATATCTTCATGAAGCTGATTTCTGAAAGTAGTACCCTCGTTACTTTGGGATTTCGTTGGCCCATATGAACAGGCCCTTCAAAGCAGGATTAGCGCTTAGCCTGGATTAAAAGTTAATCCGCCGTTTTAGTTTTTGTATCTCTGTTTATTATTAGCATGACAAAATTACTGGATGCTGATTGCTTGAGAGGAGTACAATTATTTCATTAATTGCACTGCAGTACATTTAATGATTTTCTCAAAACAAACAAAATGGCGGAAAGGTATTTTAAACACAAATGTGAAATGAAATTACCCTAGAGGAACTAGATGAAAATACGAACAAAAGCACCAACTTTGCTTTACCAAAAAAAAGAGAACAAATGAAAATACGAACAAAAGCACCAAATGTTGGTCGAAAGTGTGGCAGAACTGGGATTTGGCGAGAGAATGATGTTGACATTGAGAAGTATCCAATTTTGTCATGCTTGTACAATTAGGGATTAATATAGTACGAGTGATGTTTGGAAATTTGCCCCAGCGGCTCGTCCAATTTTGGCAAAATTTCCAAACATCACTCGTACTATTAATCCCTAATTGCGCTCGCCATCGCATGATTACCTATACTTATTACAAAGACGTCAGAAAAAAACCTCCTATTGACCCCACGCAAGATTTCTGAAGAAATATTTCCAAGCTTATGAACAAGCTGTTGAAAAGTTTGCTTTGAATTTTAGGCGAACCCAGGGTTAAGCTATAACTGGCTGTCGAACAACCGCGGGCCCACGGTGAACTCTAGGCTACATAGCAAAAGATTCAAAACATCAGCGTTAGCTGCAGTTGAATATATATCGTGATTCAATACATGCAATGAATGAATCGACAAGGGAATGACTGATGAGTGAAAAGTGAAAACAATAAATTTCCTACATGAAGTACTGAAATCAAACAAAGAGAACAAACAGACGAAAAGCTGACTTACTTTAAGCATTTGTCGACACATTCCTTGTAACCCTTTGGAGTACATTTTCTGTTGTTAGGCGCTAACTACACAATATAATAATTTTAAAAAAATTAAGCATTCTACAAGCTATATATTTCAAGTTACATTGCTCAGCGCACTAACCAACCGAGCTACTGAGTCCAGTTTCGAGCTGTATATATGCTAAGGTCAGGAGCCATGGTGAGGTATGAGGGGAAATATCAGGATATTGGGGGGCATTTCACTTGATTGAACTACTGTTGTTTTGTAGATGAAGGTATTGAGTGTAAATTTTATATACTTATTTACACCTAACCAGAAGCACCTGCAAAAAATGCGACCATGGGCACCAGGGGTGGAAAAAATATCGGACCACAGGACCATTTAACCCAGAAAATTTTTGAGTTCCCAGAAATGCATTTTTAGTCAATCTGAGACACTTGGTTTTCAAAACTTTCTGGGGGAGCACCAGATCACCCTAGCAGTGCCCCCTAATAGTATCCATTTTTTTGGCATCTGTAAATTTACCTTAGGATCAGACCCTGATGCACGTTACCTAAATTACTTTTATGTTATATTCCTGAAAGTATATGAGATTCTCAGTCCGTGGAATTTTTTTCTTTTAATATAGCATGACAATCAGTTTGATAACTTGTTAGTGTCACAAAATTTGCAGCCGATAGGCCACTGTGGCAAGAATCACCTACTAAAACCCACCACTTAATTAATGAATTTAAAATACTCATTAATAATTCGTAAACCTTGTGGCAAATCATGTCAGTCATAATACATCAGGTGGAGTGACTTTATATTTGATAAAACACATGTGGCATTATATAATTGTTCATCTTAATTAGCATGATTATATTACGGTTCATCCTAATTAGTATTCTTTTGTAGTCGTATTTTAAGCTATTCAAAACACTCGTTGTCGTGTTTTATCAGATATAAAACACTCGGTTGCGCCTCGCGTTTTATATCTGATAAAACACTCTTACTCGTGTTTTAAATAGTACATAATATACAATATAAAATTAATCATAAGTTGATCCGCGTTCCAGACAACCAGAAGACTGCGTATTCTAAAATAGGGAATCAAAAATATCTTACTTGTTTTCTGCATTTCTCGTTGATGATCAGAAAGGGCATTTCACAACAGTTGTTAGGATCCATCGCAGTTTTGTTTTCCTTGTCAATGTAAATTGTGCTACCACTGTTCTCATTCTTGAGTGTGCGCAGTTCATTGGTGATATCCGACAGTTTGTTTTTCTGCTTTTCTTCCAGGTAACTATAAGCTTTCTGAGGAGGGAAATGATTTGCTAAACGTTAGACACTCCTAAGCGAGTAGGGGGAGGGGGGGGGGGGACACTGTTTTCTCGCCATGTTTCCCGAAGGTGGACAAAACAAGAAGCATTGTCTCCTGCCCATAGACATTGTCTCTTACAAATATTTCATGAAGTTTGGCTATGACCTCTACTATTAGATCAGTGGCTATGACACAATGTTTCCTAGCCATGTTTCCCATAGATAAGCAAACCAGGAGACAATGTTTCCTAGCCATGTTTCCCGAAGGCGGGCCATTACGACAAACAGCAACGAAAATAACATTGGGAAAATGTTCTGACTGTGCTGTGAAATATTTTTTCTGTCATGTTTCCAAAACTTCATCTATGACTAAAAGCATTTAAAGCAAACTACCTGAAACGTGAGATTGCTTTTTGAGGAAAAGCTTGCAAACATGGAATTCGTGAGTTTGTTGTCCACACTCAAATTCTTGAAACCTAACATTCTTGAAGGTTCGTCTGAAATCGGTTTCACAGATTTAGCAATGGCCAGACCTAGCAAGGTCATCATTAAGGGAAGAAGGAATTGAGTGAAAAGAGCTGCTTTGTTTCGCTTGGAATGTAGAAGTCTCTTCATGAACATCGCCTTGAATTGGTGGATCTTCAGCGAAATGCCGGTCATCAGTTCTAAATAAAATTGGCAGAGTTTAGAGATTGTGTATGACACCAGAAGCTTTTTCCGAGCTTTTACACCTTGTAGTTGCATTAGATAAAAATACACAAATAACTGTCTGTCACTGGAATTGTAGGGAGTTACTTTGCTGGCTCTTGGAAAGCCTTCATGACCAACCTGAATGGTCCAGTTGTAATGTTGGATCAGCAAGAATGTCGAGACTATGAGTGTCAGCCTCTTTTGCTTCACGTCTGAAAAATAACCAGACACAAATGGGTCACTGATAATTATCCTAGATAAGATGGGGTAATCTAACACGAATGTGGTTTGGTTCATAAAATGCTAAAGATATCATATAGAGCAGGAATAGTTGTTTTACCTCAAAAGGTCGTCACAACAGCTAGTTTGAGCCACATAGGCCGGATGATTCCTCTTGGATAAAACAGGCTATTGGGGGTAATCTATTATATACTTACACTTCATCAACAGTATGTTCCATTCCTTCCCCCACTTTAATAAACACATCTTCTAAAGTCGTGACTGACACACCAAAACTACTGATGCCCAGTTTCTCTTTGCCTTCTGTATGATCAAAACAAAGAAAGATAGAACCATCAACATCACCATTACACCTATCATAATGGTAACCATGATCATCACCATCATCATCACTGGTACATCACCTACATTACCATCACCACCATCATTATCATCATCTCCACCACCATTTTCAGCACTACCAGGAAGGACTACCCTTCACCACCACCACCAGGCAGTGATCACCATCATCACAATAAATAACTCCACCCCTACCGTCTTAATCACCATCATCTCAAAACCACCATTACGACATCATCACCAGCAGGTCTATCATTACTATTACCATCATCACAACCATCATCAAAATTACCATCATCATCACCACTATCCACATTACGATCAACACCATCACACTACCATGATCCCATCATAACCACCATTATCTTTCATTAAACACCCGACCACTCTTACCTTCCAGTTCTCGAAACAGAGGCTCAAAGCCCACGGAACTTTGACTTGGCAGAACAAATGCAAGTTCAGCACCAACATCACTGACCATTCTCGCATCTTGAACATGATTGTAAACCAAACTTGACGTCGCTGTTACGTTACAGTCGGCAGCTTTGACGAGGGTTAAACGATATCCCACGCCATACCTGGAAAAATGATTAGTCAGGTTTATTTTGCTTTTAATCGAATAGAATAGCGAGGCAGTTGCAAATAATAGCGGCACTCTAGAAAAGTATGGTCGCAACTAATAAAAGATCCACCTGCTTTTCAAGAATAAAGAACTCCCACAACATCTCAACTGTCCGTCAGCCATGATTGCGATCCTCTCACCAAGAAAATCTGCTTCGTCCCTGCGGGAACAATATGGTTGTTTAATTCTCAAGATAATTACTAACATGGACGGTAAAACTAACTGTTTTAGTGGATAGCTTTATCATTTCTAATTTATTTTCCCTGGAGATCCAGTAAAGGCAATCCCTTGCTCTTTCAGTGTTACCACAGGGGGAACCACTGTACCCAGAGAAAACCTAGCTTAGTATATTCAAACCGGGAGCGCTCATCTTCCACATGGAGTTGAAGAGAAATTATAATGGTAAACTAGATCGAGAAGGGAAATGCACTAAATGTACCAAAGGACAGCGCGTCATTCAGATTCTAGAAGCTCACTTACATGAAATGAGTTGTAAGAATGATAGTTTTTCCAGCTTTATACTTTAGTAAGAGATCCCATGTCGCTCTGCGGGCATATGGATCCATGCCGGAAGTGGGTTCGTCGAGGAACACGATCTCAGATCCACCAATCAAAGCAATTGCGCAACTAAAGGAAGAAATGGTATCCGCGTTATGCTCGTATCTTATACTGACGAAATATCTTAACTGATAGCTGACAAACGATGAAACAGGAATATGGAATTCACATCTTACAAAATATTTTAGTGACCACTGACTTGAATTTTAGATGACAACTGGAATTTTAAGATTCTAGTTAAAACCATCGCCTTATAATTCTGATCTTTCACCAGCTATATGCTTTTATCTGGTAGCAAAGTGCTTACACCAATCTTGGTTGATTTGGTGTATTACTCACCTCAGTTTACGTTTCATCCCACCAGACAACAATCTACTCTGCCAGTTTGCTTTGTCTGCAAGCTGAATATCAACAATCATTGAATCAATCTCTTGTTCAGCTTCTGGTCCAAATTTACCCTGAAATATTGCCAAATGTCGGTCAGAGAAACTTCTATCGTTGAAATCTACTTTAAAGAGAATATTTCATAAAACGAGCGGCTGTCATTATCACCACCATCACCATCATCACATTATCATCATCAGCACCATTACTATCAACACCATCAACAAAATCACCATCACCATCATCACTGTCATCACCATCATCAACACCACTACCATCACCACCATCACCATCATCAACACCACCATCATCACCATTATCACCATCATCAACACCACCAGCACCATCATCACCATCATCTTCACCATCATCAACCCCACCAGCACCATCATCACTATCATCACCATCATCAACACCACTACCATCACCACCAGCACCATCATCACCACCATCATCAACACCACCAGCACCATCATCACTATCATCACCATCATCAACACCACTACCATCACCACCAGCACCATCATCACCATCATCATCACCATCATCAACACCACCAGCACCATCATCGCTATCATCACCATCATCAACATCACCATCACGACCATCATCAACACCACCAGCACCATCATCACTATCATCACCATCTGATATCACCACCATCATTACCACCACCATCATCATCACCACTATCATAATCACCACCATCATGATTCGGTAATTGGAGCTCAATATAACCATTTAAATACAACTACCTACCTTAAGATTAACAAAGAATTTCAAATGTTCCCTCACAGTGAGCTTATCAAAGAGAACATTATGTTGTGGACAGAGACCCAAACTATCCCTGATTCGCTCCATATCCGTGAGTATACTGTAGCCATTGATGTAAGCAGTCCCAGATGATGGAGGAAAGAGACCAGTCAAAATTGACATCGTTGTTGTTTTACCTATAAAATGGGTAAGTTCAAAGTAGTTCAGGGTAAGTTCAAGATCACATTTGGTTAAGCAATGTTCTTGCAATATACAGGTTGGATACACACCAGCTCCGTTGTGTCCAAGTAAGGAAGTAATCTGTCCTTTAAACATGTTGAATGACAAATGATCCACAGCAACCTTTTTACCTACGGAACTCTATATGATGTGCAGAAGATAACACGTTAATTTTCCTGCTCACTTTTCAATATATGAAGTAATATATTAGCGTACAAAACACTCTACTGCCCGTATTCTAAAAATTCACTCACACTCAATAAGTGGAAGTTCAATCTGAGCTTCTCTTGAGTGTCAATGCTGTTTTTGAATAGCTGTAGGGTGAGTAGTCACGTATTAAGGTACGGCACTAGCACTCCCGCTATTCAAAAACAGCAATGGCACTCGAGAGAAGTTCAGATTGAACTTCCACTCATTGAGTGTGAGTGAGCTTTTAGAATGCGGGCGTACGACTGAATGATGTATGTTATGTAACTTTATACCTGTCGCGATTTAGGAAGAGCGTGTTTGCGTTGGGTTTTCTGTTGGCCCAACAAAACCCAACGCCAAACTAGTTATTCCAGAATCTCATGACAAGTAGTTCACGTATGAATACTTCATGTATAACTTTTGATTTGGTACGTTTTGCGCCAACAAAAACCCAACGCAAATCCACTATTCCTAATATGGTTTCAGACCCTGAGAGTTTCAGACCCTGAGGGTTTCAGACCTGAAGCTCTCAGGGTCTGAAACCATATTGGTCACGAGCGCATGTTTGGCGAACGAACCATGAGGTAAGAAGAAAATAAACAGAGGAGGAGACTTAATTTATGGACGGGCATTAGGGTGGTAACAGAACAAGGCTATTGTGTTAACTTCCTTCGGGCTTTGCCCACGAGTCAGTTTGAGAATTATCTTTTTAAAATGTAAAATACCAACAATTCGCATACCGTACCCTAAAAATCTTTCTCAAATCACAAACGGAAACTCCAACTTCCAGATCCGTGGGCTCCTCTTCGTAGTCCGGGTTTTTCAGATGAAGATTGGACAATGCCTGCAGGAAAAAACACAACTCTTGACCCTACTCCATACAGACAACTCACTGCCAAAAATGGCAGAATTACGTTCCGTAGAGAAATGTGAACAGGGCATGTGAGGGATAATCATCGAAGTCTCCTTTGATCATAATTTTGACTTCTGATTATAATCTTGGCTCATTCACACGAGTCTGGTGCTTCCACTTGGACTCAACCAAACACTGGAGACTTTGCAAGATACAATACTGAGATATCCAGTTATGTTTCACGAAGACAAACTTACAGCAGGTTCTTGACTACTGTCAACTTTGCTGGTAGATGTGCCACACCAATATGATTTGGTAACAAAGAACCATGGTGAGTGAGGGATACCATAATCTCCAGGAAATACTGCTTCATAATACCTTGACAAATAGGGAGATGGTACTTTAAAAACAGGGAAATTAGCTGTCTAGACTGATATCTCGGCTGTTGGTAGTAGATGTCAAGGAATCGAAGATGTCAAGGAATTGATTTTATTTGAGTTGTTAAAAATCAGGCTGATCATAATCACCAGTATCATGACCAGTATCGTCACCATCACTATTACGACAACCACCAACCAACACCATCATCATCAACTACCACCATCATCAACCACCACCATTATCACCAACTACCATCATCATCATCATCACCAACCATCACCATCAACCACGTACCAATAGGTCTGTATTCACTATATAAATTAAGTTTAGTTCCATCACACAGCCCAGATTGCAAGCGCATACACAGTCCTGACTCACCATGCAAATAAGCCATATATGATGATTTCAACAATGAACATAAGAAAGACTTGAGCAAGACTAAAATCATCGTCAGGTGATGGAGAATCGGCAATATTACTCCACTGTACGCCAACACCGCGTTCTTCATACGAAGAAAAACTTTTAGCACCGATACCAAGACAACTGTTGACCAACAGACATATACCAGACTTTGAAGCACTAGAAAGAAACAAGAAATACATTATCCTAGCCTCCTTCGCCAACATCGCTTTTACATTGGTGGACAGGATTTGGCTACCATCATCCTAGCAAAGACACATATTAAATTTGTAGTTAGCTCTTCGCATCAGAGTGCTGTAATCCATATATCTCAAGATGTTGGGTTTTGGACTTGGTTGTGTATTTTATTTTCTATTATTTATTTATATCTTCGTTACCTCTTGCAGGAGCGCGGGTAACCTCTAACCCTAGCTGAAATGCTGAATAAGGTTAGAGAAGGGTGGGTGAGGGTTGGGTTCGACTCTTGAAGAAAATTTCTCTGAGAAATTTTTTCCAAAAAGTTCCGAAAAAGTATATATAGAAATGATCAGCGTATTGAGAAACATATTTTGAACGCTTTCTGGTTGACATGATTTTTCGGAAAAAATAGCCACAAACGGATAATCTGTCTCTGGTATAAATTATGTCAATGTAAACTTACGATGATAGTCCTTCATAAGTGTTATCATTCGATACACTTGCGAACGGTACGTAAGCGACGAACCAGAGAGCGCCAGAAAACAACATGGAAAGGACAGCGTTAGAGAAAACTACACTGAAAGAATAAGACAACATAACTTTAATGAATTTCAAACAGATGTGTACTTTAAGACAGGAACAAAAATAAGTTATTATTATTATTATTATTATAATTCATTTATATAGCGCCATTTCCCATAGCTCAATAGCGCTTAACATTAAGTGTTAAAAATATATACTAAGTGTTAGAACATAGTACATGAATTGACTACTAAAATTACTATACTATAAAATTACTAAAAAATTAATTATATGCTCTTCTCGTTAAGAATATAAAATTACTTTATGTTATGTATGTTGATAATATTAAAACAACAACTATATAGAATACTATAAAATTGCTAATAATCTTGTTAAGATAATAACTTAGTCATAATATTGTTTGAAAAGATGTGTCTTTAATCTGGTTTTAAAAATAGGCAAGGTCTCACTCTTTCTAATATACTCTGGCAGTTCGTTCCACAGTTTCGGTGCAGCATATGAGAACGATCGTTCACCATAGTTCACTAGTTTTACTGAGGAAGTTCAACAAAATGTTTTTTAATGTCAAACAAATTCAGAAAATATCCAAAAACTAAAGCATTAGGACTAAAATGACCTCTCAAGCATTTCTGTACAAATTCAACATCTTTAATTAAGGAATTGAAGTAACATCTGAAATCGGACTATGAGGACTGGACTAGATTTCAAGTCCGTCCGCGTAATTTGATCAAAATGCGAGGACTGGATCAAAATACGAGGACTGGAAATCTAGTCCAGTCCTCATAGTCAGACTTGAAATGACATCTTCTACGAATAAATCACTACTCAAAGAGAGGTGAATTAATTTTAATCCAGTCCTAGGATCAATATACTTCACAAGGTCTCCACTATTATCATGTGAGCAAAATAAAGCAATATGGTCGGCTTCATGAGAACACAGTCTTTCAAAAAATGGTTTGGAAACTCCGCTAAAGTCTTTGTTCTATCTTTTTGTTCGCGTTTATGCAGTTTTGTGCACGGTGCATGGTCAATGAACACATTGTATTTCAGTATAATGAACGAATCATCCAATAGCAACGTTTCAGTTCGTTCGTGTAAGATACGGATCAACATAAACTGCCAGCTCATTATAACCATTTGAAGTTTACTGAGCTTTCCAGACCATGTCACAAAAGACTATGATGAGAATTATTATATAATGAGTTTGTGATTAGGAATTAACAAATAAAGGAATTTCCAAAATAATGCCTCAAATCTGGGCTTACCTCATGGCGAAACAGAAGAATATGCTAGCAACGGCATAAAGCAACAAGAAAACAAACACAACAGAACCATCGGAATGTTCCAATATTTTTGCTCCCTAAAATGAATACATGCAGACAGTTCTCAGCAGGGTCTTAGCGCAACCAAAACTGCAAAAACAGGCAAGATAAGACCGGGTTCATAAAAGAAAATGTTACTCCCTAGAACAGACGGGATTTACTTCTGTTTACGTCGTAAGAAAGTTTGTAAAATCTAGTTGGTGGGAATTGGTAAAGTGATCTATGTTTTATGTTAGGTATATACGTGTATAGTGTCAACTGTATTGGGTATCAAAATATAATGGCCCAAATAGTCTCTATAGTAACTCGTTGTAATGTCGGTGTGATATTGGCCTGGTACTTGGTCATGTCACATAGAACCAGGCAGGTACTGGACACGCCTTAGAAACACCCAAAATCTTAAAACTTAGCTAAGACCGTGGTTCTCAGGACTATGTGTCTCCAAGTTTTACATTAGGATAATTTATACAAGGCGCTAAGTAAGTGGTGACTGAAATAAGTCTTGGTTTAAGGAGCTAGTTCTAAACAAGTCTATTGCAAATTAGCCATTTCCCAAAGTCCTGGGTCTAGTCGCTTAAATTAAATGTTTAATGTAAAAAGGAGATATTTCATTTTTGGTCGTCTAAAAAGTTGATATTTGATAGTAGATGCTTCTACTCTTTCACATATTCGACGCCTGTCACCATATATTTTGTCCCTCCAAACGATTCCAGAATGCACTGTGATCTCTTTTGGGTAAAGGCTAATTGCCTATCTTTATGAGGAAAAATTATTGAAACGCAAAACCTTACCGACAGGATAGCAGTGACAAGAGAAACAGAAATGAACAAAAATAGAAAACATTTGGTAAACCAAGCAAGCCAATGGATCCAGTTGGATAGCCCCATCATTTTCATGGATTCTTTCAAACGACATTGTTTCTCATATACCAATTCCTACGAAAGATGAATTTTAGACCATTTGCGGAATATTTGCAGAAGATGGCCGGCTGTAAGGTATGTCTGTTCAGGCTGTTCTCTGCATACCTTATAGCTCACGGTTTGCGACTATAAAGTACGCCTTTTTGGCGAATACTTTGTATATGCCATCAATAATCAGGCATTGAAATACTGTACCTACCTTTACTATCATCATAGCAGTGTAGATAAAAGCCAGCGTGAGTAAAAGTGGCAGAAACCCCGCGACAGTTGTATTGAAGTAATCTTTACGATAAGTTGGATATGGAAATTGCTGGAAATGGCAAGAAGAGAGAAAAATAAATATTTCTAATCTACCAATAGACACAAACAACAGTAGCTTATTGTACAATACTACCTACACTGGACCACCACGTTTGAGATATCTTTTTCAGGTAATTCAGACACAAACCATGGCAGCTTATTGTAGAATACTACCTACACTGGATCACCATGTTTGCTATATATCTTTTTCAAGTAGTTCAGACACAAACCATGGCATGCAGCTTATTGTAGAATACTACCTACACTGGCCACCACATTTGATATAACTTTTTCAGGTAGTTCAGACACAAACAAGATCACGATGCAGCTTATTGGCTCACTTATTGGAAAATACTACCTACATTGCAATATCTTTTCTGCATGCACTGCCCTTCCATGTTACAACTAGCTCAAAGAAATATATTGAACCTGACCATGCAGCTTCCACTCAAAAACCAAAGGAAAATGTTTTGTTAATACCTTGAGGATAAATGCATGTGGAGAACTTGAATTGGAGATAGTTTGTGCAATTGATGCGTCCAAGGCATATTGAAGAAAAACAAAACGACTGGAATACAAACTGTGGGAAAAAAAACATATTACTTAACAGTGCTGCAGCGCCATGCATCGGAAGCACTATACCAGGGAAGTTTTAACAATATATCTTTGCTGCAAGTTTTCTTATAGCTTGCAGGAAGTATTTGTCATCCCATACACTGAAATGCCAGTATAAATCTACTTATTTTTTTTAAAATTCCAAGTCAAAGGGTGTTGCAAGTCGAGTTTGTCTTGTGCCAAGTTTGAAGTTTATCACAGTGGTGGATTTAGGGGCGGGGGGGGCGGGGGGTGCGGGGGGGTGGGGTGCGCAGCCTCCCAGGCTCGGGTCAACAGGAGTGCATGGGGGGGGGTGCAAAAATGACGTTTATCCTAATTCTAACCAACTTATGTTAAGGAATTCAGTTGGGTATCACTAGTTGACAATAGCGGAATAGCCAATATTAAATATTCTGAATTTTGAAATGTTTTGCGAATCTAAAAATTTTCCAGAATGTTTTCTCAGAATGCTGGAAATGCCATTTCAGAGACCCAAATTTTAAAATTTTTAGCACCCCCCCCAAAAAAAAAAAAAACTGCTGGATCCACCACTGGTTTATCACACTGTATGCGGTGCCATACGTTCTCTATGAAAGCTAAATGCTGTCGTACACTTCGATTGCATGGCCCCCTTATTACGCCTGGACTGCGCACAGGCTAACTTATCAACTATGCATACACACCTGTTTGTGCTCTTCTGAGGTTCTCGTAAACGGAAGAAGGGATATGTTCGATCTGTGAGCCAGCGTTGAGCCGGTAGCCGGATAACATATCTTAGATCCATTGGCAATTCTGTACCATTGAGCACACGACTCGTGTCTCCGAAAGCAACAGCTGGGAAATAAAATTATGGTGTTTAACAGTATGGTCAGTAGGTTAGTTAATTGGTTACAAAAATCTGTCTAGGGGCAGGCAATTCACCCATAGTGAATCAAAATATGGTCCAGAGCCTTGGATAAAGTCCGATCTTGTTTCTATCTTTTTGTTGCACAGACTCAGTGAATTTTTTGGCATAATGAGGCAATCCTCCAAATGCATTATCCCAGGATGAAGCTATATCGTATCTGAGTTACCATGCCTCATCATTGTTGGTATGCTGGTCAGAACTCGCTTGTCCACTGGAGCTCCGGCGGCTGCCGCAAAGTTCAACGCTGGTTCCGCTGGTTAATTACTTTGTTTTGTACTTGAAGTGTCAATTTTGCTCTCCTTCCTCTACCTGGTTATTTTCGAAAACCACATACTATTTCGTAAAACTGTTTTACAGATTTGCCATCTTAAAGGGTATGGGCAATGAAAATTGCTTCATCTATCTTATTGCTTCGTCTGAAAGAGCATGAAAAAATAAGCCGATTGGCCGTTTAATGCTCTATTCTATCTCATCTAGTTCCGAAGTTATACGAAAAAATGTGCAAAATATAAATTGCTGATTCAGCACAACGTGTGACGTCATTAGCTGGGTAAGTATGTTTATTGAATACTACACTGAAGCATAGCTCAGTTATTATTGGCCCAAATCAAATGAAATTTTGGATACTGATTGTACATGATGAGACGCATGGAAAAACACTTCTAATTTTGTTGCCAAGGTAACAATGTCGTTCCCAGGCCCCTTGCGCCAATTTTATAAAACAGCTTTGTTCAAGGTACTGATAAAAATAAAATAATATCAGAAGCATGTGTACGATACCTATGCATGCCGAAAGTTTACTTGCATGATAATAATTCGAAAATGACATACACACAGAGAAATGCAACTAGTTATTCAAAATCAGTGTAAGGGGCCTGGGAACGACTGTGTTGCCTTGACAACGAAAGTAGAAGTATTTTCCCATGCGTCTCATCATGTACTATCTGTATGCAAAATTTCATTTGATTTGAGCCAATAATAACTCAGCTATGCTTTAGTTTACTATTCAATAAACATACTTACCCAGCTTATGACGTCACACATTGTGCTGAATCAGCTATTTATATTTTGCACATTTTTGCGTATAACTTCGGAACCAGATGAGATAGAATAGAGCAGTAAACGGCCAATCGGCTTATTTCTTCATGCTCTTTCAGATGAAGCAATAAGATAGATGAAGCAATTTTCATTGCCCATACCCTTTAATTAAATCTGGAAGTTATCGTGTTAAAGAATAAAAGTGATACACTATTAATTAGCCATTCCGAAGTTGATGAGAGGACTGGGGACGAGTGTTAGAAAGTGCCCAAATTAAGAAATGAACCAAATGACTAAAAAGACCACCTCAAAATTAGTAAGTATACAAAGTTTGAAGACGTTTACATGAATCCCCTTCGAATAATAAGCTTTCGAAAATTGTGAAATTGCTGATTAAAAGATTCTTTTTGGGACGCACGTCCCAAAAACAAAAATTACAATACATTTCATAGTAAATATCACGATTTTCGAAAGCTTATTATTCGAAGGATATTCATGTAAACGTCTTCAAACTTTGTATACTTACTAATTTTGAGGTGGTCTTTTTAGTGATTTGGTTCATTTCTTAATTTGGGCACTTTTTAACACTCGTCCCCAGTCCACTCATCAACTTCGGAATCTTCCCATGACACAACGAGGGCCTGTGGAGGAGGCAGTTTCGGAATGGCTAATTGGTTACAAAGCTAGTATTCCAAAGGTCGTAGGTTCGAATCTCACCATGGCCGGGCATATTTTTCAAGCTCGCCCGGTGTGGATATACACTCAGAGTAACATCACAAATATCAGTTGTGTTGTTATATCTTCATCAATATACCTGACTTTAAGACTTCCTAGACCACTCCCCACAGCTGCCTTAACTTTATCAACATTCAACACAGCCACCTACTCTGCTGAAAGCCCTGATACTATCAACTGTAATGCACATACTTTACCTCCATAATATTCTGTTTCAGCTTCAGAAACGATGCCAATCATTTCACGCTCAGACTTCCAAGTTCCCGGGGTGACACGGATATCCATCAACGTTCCCACTTTCTGCATCAGCTTATCAACTGTAATTGGTTAAGTAAATCATCTGTATTTTATAACTGAATGACTAAGTGACATGTGCATGCTCCATTCAAAGATTAAAAAATAGAAGATTGAAAAGAAAAGCGTCAAAGTTTGACCAACACTTACTTGCATCAGTAGAAGGGTGGTACGCGATTAAGGCGGCCGAGACATTCAGAGCTTTTAAGTCCCTTTCTCTATTCGTTGCTACTTCGTCGTTAGCACGCACCGAAACCTCATTTTGGAAGACATAATGTCTTGTGTCGCTCGTTTTGGTGACAGAGCTTGCAAAATTTGCTATAAGAGAAAATAGATGACGTTCTTTCCAGAAGGGTGTATTGTATTGTATCTGTTATATTGTAATCACAGGAAATGCAGAACTTACAGAAGCATTGATCTGTTGGCTTCAAAACAAGCCTACCAAAATAAAAAATCTTCAGGGTTAATATAGCAAATATGGGTCCATTTAAAATTTAGGGTGTATTTAAGACTTAAAAAAGTGCATTAAAGTCTGGAAAATTGGCAATTACATGTCACATACCCTTGATGAGTGAAATTGCATGACCCTCATGTATACTTTTATACTTTTAAATATTTAGACATTGTTTGAAACATTTAGACTAACAGATTAGGGTGTACTAATGTACTAATGGGACTAACAGTTTTGAAAAGTGTTGGGTATTATCAGGGCCGCCGAGAGGTTGGTGGCCGTTAGGGACCCTTTTAAAAAAATTTTCCGGAATAAATTTTTTCCCAACAACAACCACCTCCTCCATCGGTACTTTGCCTGGAAAAAACAAATATCTTGCCCTTTGCACGGAAATATTTAACCCCAAAAATTTCTAGGGGCCCCCCAGAACCTGGGGCAATTTGCCCCCACCCCCCTCTCGGCGGCCCTGGGTCAAGATGACAGGTAATATTTGGCTTGAATTTTATTGCGGCAATTGCCGTAGAGGGAGAACAAAATGCTGTGGATCATTGCAGCAATTTTTTGCCGTATAGTTGCTGCCGAGCGTAGCGAGGCAGCACACTATTCTTAACACGCGGTGGTTTCTCCAGAGTCCACTCGACCCAGTCTTTCGCGCGATCTATGTATTGTCGAAATCTCGATCTTGTGTCTGTCTGTCAGGATTTCGAATTTCCGGGGAAATAATTAAGCTTCAGTGCCTTAATTATTTTGAGGGGGGAGGTCGAGAAAGTTTTTCTATTGCGCAAGCATGTTTTCTTCCATGTGCTCGAGAACAAGACGAGAAGTCAAGGTTTTTAAAAACGAACGGCAAACGATGGAAAATATTCAGAAAAATCAGGTAGGTATGGCTTTATTTCTTTCTGCTTATATAGATCAAGGCGATGACCTTTTTAGTGCACAATCTAGAGGCAAACAGTGTGCTTTCATGAGTTTATCAGCAATTCAGTAACAGCCGAAAATATGTCACTGATCGATTGGTCAAAAACAACATTTAACAAATTCAATGTCTTATTACAATCTCTGAATAACGGCTTAATTGTCTTAGAACCAAGTATCGAGTTCTTGTCTGTAGATAACTTACCAAAAGTTGTCGGTGTTTCATGTACGTTGTAGGAACATGTTTTCGTATGAGATTGATCTGATGTCGCAAACAAGTAGTGCACAAAGTAACATTAATCTAGATCTGCCCATTGTGGTGGAAAGTAACATGGATTTACCCGTTGTGGTAGAGCCCATTAAGGCACAAAACAAAAGCGATCTTCTCATTGTGGTAGAGCCCATTGAGGCACAAAACAAAAGTGATCTGCCCATTGTGGTAGAGCCCATTGAGGAACAAAACAAAAGCGATCTGCCCATTGTGGCAGAGCCCATAGAGGCACAAAATAACATTGTCATTGATCTGCCCATTGTGGTAGAGTCTATTGAGGCAAAAGCTATTGATCTGCCCATTGCGGTAGAGCCTATTGAGGCAAAAACTATTGATCTGCCCATGCATTGTGGTAGTACTAGAGCCTGTTGAGGCAAAAACTATTGATCTGCCCATTGTGGTAGAGCACATTGATTATATTCCACTGTTGCTGAGACTGGCAAATGATGTTGACGAAATATTTATGCACATCTTTACAGTAAATTATTAATAATCAGGCTTAATAAGATTCCTATAGCAACCCAGTGTGGATTGTTGTCTGCATATATTAACTTACCAGCAGTAATAGCATGTCAACTGACTTTTCTATGACGGTCTGTTTATATCTCCGAAATATGCCCATTGTTAGCATAATATGAAATAATTCCACCGGCCTACTCGTATGTTCACTTGACTGTGTTGCTACATTTCAGGGTATACTATATTTTTCGATAATGCTCACAATTTATTTCTTATTATATAGTTTTGCAGTTCTGACTGAGTACAATCCTAATCATTA
>CACRXK020005816.1:0-11725 GCA_902702795.2 Paramuricea clavata
ATTCTAATGGTCGCGACCATTGGAATGTTGTTAATATTTCGCACCTTCCGAACTTTCTTGAATTGAATCTCTAGTCTGTATTAATTTACAAGTATAGCGAATCAGAAGAGTGTTGAAAGTTCAGTATAATATATATCTAATCATATTTTACAACTGTAGCACTGAGTTCAAAATGTTTGTTTACATTACGGACTTTACATCACCTTTAAGTTAATAAAAAAATAGCTTTATTTTTGTGTATGTATGCTAATTTTCTTTGCTGCTTTTCTTTCTCTTCTTTTGACCAAGAGTTCAATTTATTGACTGTAAAACCATGCAAATAGTAATGAGATATACAATAGGCAATTCCAGCTTTTAATTTATGCGCGCAGGGGAGGATGGGAAGTAAGGTATCATATTGCTGATTATGCTGAAAAAATAAAAATGACGGCCGTGTAAACACGGAGTGATAGCTTATCAAAGCTTATACTTGTAAATATTGAAATATTTCGGTTGTGTCGGCAGTTTTTATTGAAATGTTTCAGCATAATCAGCATTATGATACCTTACTTCCCATCACCCCCTGCGTGCAAAATTAAAAGTTGGAATTGCCAATTAGCTAAAAAATTTACCTAATAAATCAAAAGTAGAACGGTGGCCAACTCGGAAGCTTATGCTACTTTGGTCACCGTGCACAATTTGAATATCATAATTTAAAACTTTTAAATGTATTTATAATGTATTTATAATGTATTTATATAATATTTATATAATTAATTTACATAATTTAAATGTTTTATACCGAATATACATTATGAGTATTAAGTATCTATCTCTTCTAATGTAATATATACGCCAAATAGTGTGAAATAAATTGAACTTGAACTTGATGTAAACTATAAATCATCGTCGCCAAATTCGATATCATTTCGCAAAAAATTTTCTTTGTACATACAAATCACATTTCATCCAACATGGCGACAATATCTTTGCACCACTAGAAATTGATTCAGATTGATGATGCTGAATAGTGATCGCATGGCTTTTTTTGTGCAATTAATACTTATAGGGCTTGAAATTGCTCCCATTGAAATATCCATTTACAAAAAACATTGATCAGTCTGTTGTCTTATTGCCCATAACCCTCCCATATTTAATATTGTCTATTTGCAAAATTCCTGCAATCCATCATATTAGGCCACTATTTGTTGCATATTAGTTTCTCATCCGGGGCTTCACCTAAAGTTGATGCGGGCGGGCGGGCCATTACCATTATGCCATTATTTGTCGGATTTCCCCTCTCCGTAAATATTACTTTGAAAAAGTGCGCATTTAGCATTTATAGCATTGCAAAAACAGCACAAGATTAGTGAGTGCAACTGAGTATGTTTTCATCTTAAGAACATTGCCACATGTGAAATAATCACAGAATAGAGAAATAATTTTGTAGCCTAGTCGTCTCGCGTTTCAGTTTTCCCTGCCCCTGGCTTTCGGTAGAACTTTTACGTAAATGCGAGAGAAACTGGCAGTTTTGCAATTGGTATGAAATTTCGTATCTTAACTAAAACTTTTGGTTTGGGAACGTTTCTAGACTTTCTAATTGCATGTCTTTCTTTCAAATATAATTTTGAAGACATCACAAAATTTGTAATAATGGTCAAAAATGGCAATAATGGCAATAATGGCGAACAAGACAATTTTCTTAAAAAGCATGCGGGCGGGGATGAGAAACTAATATACAACAAATAGTGGCCTTATACACATATATAGCCATGTCATTCTGATCAAAATGCGATCTTAGAACTGCAGTCAAAGAAGTGTTATCGAGCCTAAAAATATGTCATTATATGCTGAAGCGACGTTAATTGTACGTATTTCCTGTTGTAATATGCTCTAATAGGGATAATATACTCTTTTCACTTGCTTTTGACTTGAGGTTAATTAAGGACTTATCTTTACTCCAATATAGTCATGTTGACTCCTAAATTGGAGTAAATTAGAAAAGGTACAGAACAACTCCAGTTTTGGAGTAAATTTTACTCCCGAGTATTTGAAGGCCGTTTTCCACTATACTCACTAGGCGGAATTTTGCGCGCGGAGCAGAATTTCTCTTTGTCTTTTCCTGAATTAGTTCCACCCGAGAAATCACAAGACAAAGAAAAATTCCGCTCCGCGCGCAGTATTCCGCCCAGTGGAAAACGGCCTTCAATTTAACTTCAATTTCGGAGTAAATATTACTCCACAATTGGAGTAAAAACTACTCTCTTGGGAGTAGAATAACTCCGAGAATGAAACTTTCGGACATGAAAATTCCCAGCTCTGTCCCATTTCTGGTAGGCTATAGTGACAATAACATCAGAACAGAAAATATAAGACATTACAGAATATATTAAGGAAAAGGAAAGGAAGCTATACAGATAAATAAAATATAAGAATTAAATTTGGCAACGGCAGACATAGCTAAACGTAAGAAAAACGATTTATACCATGGCATACAGTGCCAAGCTTGGAAATGAGGCGCATTTCATGTTTTTTTGCGGCTATATTGCTACCTGGGGGAATTCCCCGACGTCAATCATCCATGGTAATTTTTTCTAGGAAGTAGATTTCGAGGAAATCAAGGTGATGAATGGAATCTAGAAGAGTAAATTGACAATGCCAGTGGACGTTAACTCAGTACTTTCTCCACTTAACTCCTATATAATGTTTTCCTACAAGAAACTAAAGTCTATAACTGATTAATGTCTAGACATAAAGGTGAGTAATTTTGTGTATCTATCGGTCTTGTATACTTCAGATAAATTTATAAATGCGGAAATTAATAAAGCATGGCTTCAGCAAGCAATATGTGCACGTACGTTGGTTGGTAATGGCGCGGCTGTATATCATCCTAAGTTATTTAATTCTGACGAATGTATACACTTGGTCAATGACAATGTAAACCTCGGCAACATGTATACGATCTGGCAATGACGTGTAATGCATGGACTGCATGTCATGATTAATGCGTAGATCTCGCGCCGGCATTCCCTATTAAATACAGCGTGAATTTCCACCATGCAGTTATGGTGCTTTCCTTCGAATTAGCTATGTGAATTTGTACAAGTATTTTTGCTCGAAAGAAAAATTGCGAGTTTGAGTCCTGAAATGAGTCTTTACACAATTGTATTGTTTTAAAAACGAAAGGTCCACCATGCATGCACCTGCTGTTTACATGCATGTGGCTACACTGATATTTTCGTCGAAATGAGGTCGAAAGTGAAATCGAATCTTATAGAACATTAATACCGAGGCGCTCTCGCTTCACCATGCCGTGATTTCCTTACATTCTGAGTAAAAATGCTAAGACTGATCTAGTACAATTTCCGTGTAACAAGGTGTAACAGGGCGTATAATTTCTCCACAAAAATGTTTATGTCTGTTCGCATACATGCGAACGTGAATGCTCTGGGTACGAGATTAAGATTTCAGTTATCTATACCATTCCCTGTGTTCAACGACGCGGACTGACTTAAGCATGTACTGGACGGCACCGCGACGACGGTCAACAAACTTGTTGAACTATAAAACATATCAAATTGAGACAGGGCTTCACTATGCATGCATGTTTGAGAAGAGTTATACAACCAATTTGTGTAGTAGCATGCAGTTGTCCAGCGCACCTTAAAATACAGACGTCGGATAAGCAGTGCTGTAGAACTGAAATGATAACAAGGGGGTCTTAAAGGGGAAGGGGGGAGGGGCCGGGAGGGGGTAACAAGACGCGAGGGTGACAAGGCGTGGAGGATGCAACATGATAAACATGGAAGTTAAGTTCACAGGGGCCGGGCCGTAGCGAAGAGGTTATATAAAGCAGGGGGGGGGGGGTAGTATCGCATTCGTCGACAACATTTCAGTCGCTATAATTAATATTTCTTTTCCCAAAATTGTCGGCGAGCGGAGGGGAGGTGAAAAAAGTTTCCGGACATACCATTTTTCACTAACGTTCGAAATAATGTACCGTAATTTGTTAAATTTTCCCCTAATGTTTTCATAAATTTATCAAAATTTTTGTTCTTTTCAATCCAAGACACTCAATTATTTTCGCTAACTACGAAAACAATTTGCCGATAAATCCGTTATTTTGTCCAAACAGAACGATAAAGCCTGGTAATCAGACTGTAACAGGGGATAATGCCATTCTCGTTCCAGAGCCATTTTCACTCGGTCACTCGTTGAAAATTAGGCTATGGGAGATTGCTCCATTTACTGTTCTAGAACATTTGGAACACTGTTCCCAGAACAGTGTGTTGGTGTATTTACTCAGGTGAATATAATGCTTGTGATGTTACTCTGAGTGTATATCCACACCGTGCAAGCTTGAAAAATATGCCTAGCCATGGTGGCCAGATGAAATGGAGTACAGACGGTGTTCTGGAACAGTGTTTAGTTTCTTGTGTGAGGTTACTCTGAGTGTGTATATCCACACCGGGCAGGCTTGAAAGATATGCCTGGCCACAGTGGGATTCGAACCTACGACCTTTGGAACACTAGCCCAATGCTCTGCCAACTGAGCTACGCGGTCAGGACGGTTCGAGTATGCGATATTTCGGAACTGAGAGTAACCTCACACAACCTCACACTCAGAGTAACCTCACACTCAGAGTAACCTCACACTCAGAGTAACCTCACACAAGAATCTTATTCACCTGAGTACATTACACCAACACAGCAAGTGTTTAGTTTATTATATATGCGTGCAACCATGCATTACTATATTCATTAGTTATTCACATAATAAATGGTATAATGTTTGCTGTTATTTGTATATTAAGTATGCTTTTGCAACGTATATCTAGGTATGTATATCTAACTTATTATATAGTAGAGAGTGAGATACTGAAAAATACACAGTGAGATATTTTCCATATCTTCACTAGTGAAGATATAGATCACGTGACTTGGGACTATAAAATAAACAGAACATTACACGGTGGCTTGAAGATACGATTTTTATCTTATAAATCGTATATCTTCGCGCCGCCGTGTAATATCCTCTATGTATGTATTTAATATTTAAGTATGCTTTTGCCCAACTCTGGCGTTCAAATAGCATAAAATAAGTATATGTCGATATATAGCGGTTAACCTTTCAATATGTCGATATATAGCGGTTAACACTCTATGCAGTGTATACACACAATCTGTCGCCTCCATTTCCAATCGCGTGAAAATGGGCAGTGTCACGTGTTCTGTTTTGACTGCCCCTACTCGAAAATCGGGGTAGTCAGAACAGTTCAGAACAGTCATGTGACTGTCTTCATTAGTGTTCCGAAAATCCGGATTACTCCGAACAGTGAATGAGCAGCTTGCCGTTAGCCGACCAAAGGGAGAGATCTGATTGGATTCTCAGAGAACGGCTATTTCGCAGAAGTTGAGCAATTTTCGCTAGGCAAAATTATTCTATCAACTAACTGTGTACCAACATATGTCAACACAAATACTTCGTTTCTTCGTGATGCTTCACTGTGAAAATTGTGACGGGTGCTAAAGCGTATCAATTGAAAAGCATACGCTTTAGAAACCTTCGCAACTTTTCTTGCACTTCCAGTTCCGTGTGTCCCAGAGCCTAGGGAGGACGCGCGCGGCCGAGTGGCCTTGGAAACGAGGACGGGCACAATGCCATTGCGGAAGTGGCTTTTGAGCCATAATAGGACAATAAAGATCATATCCGATTTCGTCTGGGAATTAACCATAAATGGTGTCTGATGACTCACTGCTGATGAAAAGTGCGGTATTTTTTCTCTCTCCTCCGCAGAAGCTTAGAAGTGCTTAGAATGCGAAAGAGGTAAAATATTAATGTCATATAATACGGTAATCATTATTCGTACAGTATTTATACCGTCACGTGCATTAACGTCTAGGGCATTCATATTTCTGTCTCATTAGTTCTACGCCGCATCATTCTCGTTCCTAGGGCTTCACGGCTGCCTCCGCATTTATATTAAATTTGAGTGGGAGTTACATCACATCCTGAATAATTAAATATATATCAGTATATATTTCAGACTTTAGTATTTGGTCGCGTTTACTTCATCCAAGCTTTCAAAGTAACATGATAGCAGTTTAAACTGGTCTAAGTAAAATTGTATAATGTCTGATGTAAGCAATTAAATGGAATAATGCCTTAATGGAAACGTAAAATTCGAAAGCAGGTTGGTAGAACGGGAATTAGTTTAATGGATCGTCTTAAGGCCACGTCATATAGGGCATAAAAACTATGCGTTGGCATATATCAAATATGTTTACAAATCTCATTTCTTACAAAGGTTTTCGCTTTTATTATATGTTATCTAAAACGAAAACATTTGTGGGAAACGAGTGGTTATAACCTTTTTATAATTTTCATCATTACCACAAACTATATACGTACGGTTATTACAATTTTGTATATCTCAACTTGTGTTAAATATAATATTCGTCTTCTCGCTTCTACGCCTAGGGGCTGAGGATCATATGCATAATGTATGAGGCGGGCCAGTCCGACTAGCTGGGATAAATCGTGTCACAAAATGTTTTTCCCTGACCGTGAAAGTTGAACTTCGTTTGAATTAGGTATTTCAACTTTGGATGTTTATCGAAGCCAGGATAAGAGCTTTATTAAACGAATCATCATGCAGGTCCTTACTATAGTTTTGGAACAATGACGTAATAAAACAGCGTCACCAATTTGCTTTAAAATGCATTGTAAATCTTAGTCATATGAATCATGTGATGATGATGATTTAAACTTTATTTATATAACCACCACACTAACATTCTCACGGAAGCTTGTTTCCACAATGACGGTGTAAAACATGTGCGTCTCATTGACATACAGGTAAATTAATTATATAACACAAGTTTTTGCTATCAGATTTCCTGTCAAGTCCACATTACCACATTATATACACAGACTTATGACACTAAGAAACCAAAACTTTCTAGAACACCGAATCGTTTTGAAAACTTGTGCTTAATTAAAGAACAAAGATCGGAAGCTGGACTGCCGAAGGCCTTTCAATACTTGTGCTTCCACGTGAATATTAAAACGTCCAAATTCGAATTAAGGATAAAATTGGACAAGAGAAAGAAACGTATCTGATTATCAAAATATTTATCAACATATGTTTTCGTAAAGTAAAGTAAAGTAAAGTAAAGTAAAGTAAAGTAAAGTAAAGCAGAATTATCTTCCTCCGAAATTGTGCTGAACAGTGAACTGAATCAATGTAAGTCTAGTATGTCTTTGGCTCTTTGCATGTCTTAATGTTTAGGAACGCAAGGTTCCACGGCGTGGAAACAGCTTACTGCGCATTTCTGATCGCACATGACCACAATGCACTGCGCTTGAATGTTCTGAGATAAAAATCCCTATCTACACAAATTAGATCTGCTGCGTCGCTCGCTTGCTACAGGCTCTCTCGCTTCGGCAGCAATTACGAGTTTAATTTAAAAATAGGAAAGAATTAAATTAGCATGCAGATCAGTATAAAATTTAAGATTGAGTTATAGCATTATAAGACTATCATAGATTATTATAGACTGATATGCTTTTTGATCAACAATTTTTTTCATATTGTTTCATAGCATGCCTGATGCCGATATTTTCACATAATTTGCGGTAATTCTTCCGAGACCGGTTTTTATCAGGCTCAACAGTCAAGCCTAATGCCTTGAATTGAAAAACTTCTTTATTGGTTTGACTAGAATAACTCTTAGAGTAGCTAACAATTACTTGAAATTCAGGTTTTCAAAGTCCGAATTTACTGCAAATTGAACATCTAATCTATATGCACTCATCCGTCATCAGCAAACAACCGGGGGCCGGTTATATAAAAAAGTGATTAAAGTTAACTATGATTAAGTGTAAACGTCATCCAATAAGAAGCGCCTATTTGAGAGTTAATCACTATTTAACTACGAAATAGTGATTAAAAAAGTGATTATGAGTTTTAATGTTTTATATAACCGGCCCCGGGGCTTTAATTGTTTACAGTCAGACACAAGGCCAAGGGCAGAACATTAATGTAAAGTAGAAAGAAAAGTAGCCCTTACCACTTTATTTCGAAGTGAAGCCGTTTAATCAGTACTTCATATTTTTGGGCATGACTATAGATATAAAAAATATATGATTTGACTTTTAAGAGCAGTTGAAGTGCACTACCTGTGACTCCATATATAGTAATAATTTCTCGAATAAGATGTCATGGTTAACAGCATCGATGACCTTTTTTACGTCTATGAATACCTGCACAAAAGTGTATCGATTAATTTCTCCATAAAATCGCTTTCTACGATTGATGATGACCTTTTTCAGCAATATCTGCATGTTTTGTACCATATTCAATCAAGGTACGTAGATTAAGTTTATTTATAGAACACACTTTTGACAAACTGAAATTGACTTGTGGGAATAGACTTGTGGGAATATTCGAACAAACTGCACTTGTGAGTTGTGACGTCAATTGGAATACATGCTATATGGAGCGTTAATGAACCACTCGCGGCTGTACTGTTGAAATGTTAATAAGGAAAATTTCAAAAGATGTGTCCACGTTGAAGCAACCTAGACCTAGTGTTTGCCGACTTTCCAGAGGATATCTCGATCGACTATATTGTTTGTACCAATTATAAACGTAATACTATATAGTAGATGTACTAGCTGTAGCACGTATTAGGTGTCACGCAGCAAAGGTCAAAAAGTAAAAACCATATTTACGTTCACGAATATATATATAGGGTTTGGAATATATTTTAGGCATTGGAATATATTTTCGTGTAGGGCTACATAAAGTACTTACCAACCTTAGTCGAGGTCGTAACTGAACCTTACGATGTAGGACGGCAACGCAACGACAACGGCCAGAATAAAATCATTCAAATAAACGATTGTAAAGACTAAAGAATGCATGAAAGTTTGTAGACTATTTAAATAATAATAATTAATATTGATCGTATATCAATTTAATACTGTCTGATTAGCTTGAAATAGTGGCTTTATTGTTGAGAAAGTTCTACTGTCTGTAGTACTGAGCTAATTTGCTGAGTATCACTTCTCGCGTCGATCTTGAAATTTGCAGGCGTTTTATTTTTATTCAGTACGTAAAAGTTTGTAGTTTCCCGTTGTAAACAGGCCGTAGCCTGCGTAGCAGTCGCTTTATTTTTTTAAATTTTATTTCAGGATATTTTTATTTGAGGATTTTTTAATCCTCAAATAAAAATATCCTGAAATAAAATTTAAAAAAATAAAGCGACTGCTACGCAGGCTAAACAGGCCGTGGATGACGTCTCAAACTCCCGTGGTATATTAATTATTCATTTTTCTTAACTATTATGAATCTCATTGTATAAATACCCGTCGTCATAAGGTCTCGCTCTAATATCAATAACGCTTTATACTTTGGCGTGCGTGCAGTGAAACATTGAAATTTGAAAGGTGAGGTATATTTGAAATCTTTTTGTGCATGGTTACAAAACCCAGCTGATATAATTCATTATCCAATATCGTTGAAGTAATTTTGTTTAAACTTTAGTTTATATATTTGTGGATGTTACTGTTGGTATAGCGAGACTGGAGACATGCACTAATACACATCGATACCAACTAAGACGTTTATATCAACGGCAAACATCGCTATATATCCAAACATACCATATCAGGTAACGTCCGAATGTCTCGCTGTTTGTGGATTCCTAATGCTAATACCCCAAACAACGACACATATAAGGCCATACCTTTATTATATCAACGACAGAGGCAGATCATAGTCTTAAAGCTGTTATAAACCAGATTCTTTTAAGTCGGACTGCAACTGTTATATAAATCTATATTCTTCAGGTTTACGGAAATCTGCCCAAATTTTTTTTTGAAATTTTGCGAAGCAGTACGCCAGTAGCAATGTCTATATATTATAGCAATATATATACTATATAGCTTCTGTTTGTTGGCCTTTGTTTATATGAAAAAATTGTGTTCAATGGCACGTGCACGCTCCCCCCCGTATTCACGTGCATGCTCCCCCCCCGTATTCATAAGTGCACAAGACTCTTCCCTCGACAATCAGGTTTCTGGAACAGTGTCTCTTGCAGTAGTAAGAATATATATATATATATATATATATATATATATATATATATATATATATATATATATATATATATATATATATATATATATATATATATATATATATAACTAACAATGAGATGATGGATGTGGGACACATAAATTATATGTACGACAAGAACGCCATTCAACCTAATACGCATGATCTCTCCATTTCACAGATTTAAATCAGCGCAAAGGCCTATAGGCAATTGTGCCCAAGCTCACTACCAGCAACTGCGGACAGCTGTTTCGCCCTTTTGGGGCTCGTCAGCGCAGTGTAGCTGATGGTGAGCTTTTCATCCGAAAAGTATTTATACAACCAACAATGAGATGATGGATGTGGGACACATAAATTATATATACGACAAGAACGCCATTCAACCTAATACGCATGATCTCTGCATTTCACAGATTTAAATCAGCGCAAAGGCCTATAGGCAATTGTGCCCCAAGCTCACTACCAGCAACTGCGGACAGCTGTTTCGCCCTTTTGGGGCTCGTCAGCGCAGTGTAGCTGATAGTGAGCTTTTCATCCGAAAAGTATTTATTAAGTTATTTATATGTCACGCTGATATGCATGAATAACAGGAAATACGAACGTGAACGTTAGAAAAATGAGGAACTTTTTAACAAAGTGTGTGCATGCTTTGACCTTCCTCTACAAAAAAGTTCCCATAGATAAAATATAACGTACTGTTTAATAAACGAGCAGGAGTGTTTTATTAGGTTTAAAGCCACGAGCGCGCAGTGCGAGTGGCTTTAGACCTTAATAAAACACGACCTGCGAGTTTATTAAACGGCTTCAAACACGACTACAAATTCAATAGATTTACTGCCTTATTAGTATTCTTTATATAAAGAATACTAATGAGGACACGACTACAATAGAATACTGCCTTATTAGTATTCTTTATATAAAGAATACTAATTAGGAGTGTTTTATCAGGTTTAAAGCCACTGCACGTGACATATTATGGTTGACATGATTTGCCAATAAGCTTATGAATTATTAATGAGTGTTTGAAAGTAAGTTTACTAATGCCTGGTTTCCATATGGTCGTATAATGGTCGTAAAAACATAGTCACGATCTTTCTCAATTTATATACCTGTAAACCCCATACAAATCATACATATATTCTCTAGTTATAATCACTCCGCGTATTTTCAGTTCTCAAATGTTGTATTTCGGCTGATGAGAAAGATCGTGACTCAATCTTTACGACCGTTACGACCATATGGAAACCAGGCTTAAGATAGTATAAATAAGAGTGAGAATCAAAGTTAAACCCGGATCAAACGAGGATGAGAGTGCATGAGAGTGCGCAGTCACGCGACGTGGGTTCGCTCATGTATGGTTTCTCAACAATTTAATGTATCAAACCTATAGTTTGTTAATCTATAGAGCTCGAAATATCCGCCGTAACAATGCGTGACTGCCAATTTAATACTCTCATCCTCGTTTGGCCGGGGTTTTAGTCATACGGTAATGGACCATTTGCATTATAGACTAAATTTTGATCCAGACAAAAATTTCATCACAGCTTGAAAGAGCATCACAAAATTAGTAATATTCCAAAGTTTCGTTGCGAAATGTTGTAAAATGCGGATAATATAGCCTT
>CACRXK020005816.1:11745-26901 GCA_902702795.2 Paramuricea clavata
CCCAACACCCGATTGGGCTGTCAATTTCCCGTTTGTAATACAAAATGACTGAAAAACGGCAAACTTCGCAAGGCTATATTATCCGCATTTTACAACATTTCGCAACGAAACTTTGGAATATTACTAATTTTGTATTACTAATGCTCTTTCAACCTGTGATGAGATTTTTGTCTAGATCAAAATTTAGTCTATAATGCAAATGGTCCATTGAGGGCGGATTGTTTATAGCGAGAACGAAAGAGAACAACCAAAATTACCAATAACAGTGGTCAGTCGAAAGGAATGTTAAAAGAGAAAAAAAAATTCGAAAATCGACAGCACATACAATATATTCAGTCCCATGAGAGGAATACGAATGAAAACATGTTAAATCGAAGTCGCGGAACATAGTTCCATTTGATGCATGTAAAAAAAAACACATTCGAATCGACGTCGAAACAAGCTTATGTCAGTTTGAATCTAAGAATCTTTCTAATAACTGTTCCTTCAAGCCAGTGCCCAGTGGTGTTTGGAACCTCTGCTGGAACCAACTTGTTTGAGTGAAGGACAAAGGGAATTCCATGTCGATTCTCTACAAACAAATGACTTTTTTTACCTATAACGGTTCTATATTCTGGGATGTATTTCGATTGTCTTGTAATCCGTCCACTTATTGATCGTCTGCTTGGAAACGTTGTGTTGGCAGCCCCTTTTATGCACTTAAAAACCACAACTGTATCACGTAAATAGAGTTCCTTCGACACTGGAAGCCAGTATAATTCCTTCAAACATAGAGTAATATGATCATACATGTTTGTTCCAGTAATAAAACCTCGCGGTTGAATAAGTGACGTAATACTCTATTTATTTGTGACATTTTCCTCATATCATGAGACATGCATGAGATAAGGTCACAAGATTATCATAAGTCATGCGTGTGTTCCACGTAATACCGAGATAGGGTAAACTACATCATGAGGTAAACGCGAAAGCGACATAATGACGTCTGCGAGGCACCCTAAACTGATAGTAAACTTGACAATATTGTCCAAGAAGTGCCTCGATGTACCAATCTGCAGGGTTGATGCTTGTCCAATTAAGGGTCATGTAGAGAGCAAGGCCTTGTTGTTCAAATGTCATGTAAGGATCTTTGATTCTCTAAGAAGTGTATTCAATCACTTATGTACAGCAAATGTGATTTCCAACCTGGGCCGTCCTCGTTCTTCTTTTCTATGTTCTACAAGACGACTGCGTAAGTTGTATCCTTGACATGCAGTTCTCATAATTGTCGTCTTCCACATTGTTGGATCAAAATTCAATTTCTTCACGCAGTGCACTCAAGCTACTTCGAAGAATCTCGATATCTTGAGAAGAACTCGGTACATCAAGCAAATCTATCGCTGCATACGCCACCTTTTCATTTTCAACGAGTGTGAGATACCCATGCATGGAACTCTGTCCCATACAGGTATTGTAAACTCCTATTCCAGTTTCACTTTTGAACCTGTGCTCTCGTCCACAACACTATTGTATCACCCTAGTACTTCTCTTTCCTTCGAATATTATACTATTGCACTTAGCTTCCTTTCGACTGCGATGAAACAAAATCGACTAATTTGATTATCGTACTTTCGACATGGATTATCTTTTTTTCTAACTTCGTTTATCGTGTTTTCGACTTCGATTCGAACATATTTGACTTCAAATACAACTATGCTCAACTTCGATTTGAATTTTTTTTTCGTCCTTTTGTCCGAAACGCCATGCACGTGTCATAATATAATAAACAGCAGATTTGCATATTATTATTTCTATTTCATGTGAAAGTGATAACTTTATCTCTATAAAATTCTATTTATAAACTAGATTCTGCTAAAAATACAAGCGGATGTATCTAAAGATATTTGTTGCATTAACATTAATATATCAGACAATGGAAAAAGATGAAAGTTCGCAGGGCAGTACACGCCATCTGCGACAAGATGAAGTTGAACACAAGATGAACTCTCATGACGCAAATACTCATAACAATTCTACAAGTGAAACGGAATGTTCACGAACACACAACATTACTTGCAAACTTAAGAATGTATCCATGCAAGAACATCGAAAACGAAATTTACCAGAACTATATAACGATTCGTCATCGAAAATTGTGAGAAAGGAACAACGGGATGTTCATTTGGAGAGGGAGAAAAAATGGAAAAGACCTGATTGTACAGGACGTCATTATTCTGAAGCTGGAAACAGAAAGCAGAATTTACTTACGCAATTATTGAAGAAAGACAAAGATGGAGATACGTATGTATATTATGCAGTTGTTGGACAGACTTGTAGATAAATATTATCGCATGATCTACTAACAGGTAGACATTCCTCTTACATCAGACAAGTTATTTGCATACCAGGGCGACGACCATTTTCGATTTTAGATATCCAGTTTCATTTTCAGAGATATAGATACTGAAAATAGTTGTCTTTTGAAAATAGGAGTCTTTTTGTCTTGCTTATTGTAGTTGTATATATAGGTCATTGGGCCTCAATTTTAAAGAAATATTTTATACGTGATCCTTATATAAATTACAACACCACAATATTAGCCTATTAATAGAGTGTGGACGTACTTATAGTTTGATATCACAATACAAAAAAATACAGCATGAATTACTATTACAGATTTTAAGAGTTGAGCTCGATTCATAAACTAGTTTACACACTTCGAGTTTGAATGTTAGATCCCGAAATTAATATGTTCACATGCAACCTCGTTCCCATGGCATAACTCACATGTTATCATGGAACGTGGAAATGAGTGCCAAATATACCATTTCACATGCAAAAAGATGTGCATTCCGGAGTTATAGTACTCCTGTTGTCAAGAGCGCGCAGAGAAAAAACAGAAAATTAAAGACAAAACATAATTGTTTGATAGGATCACGAAACCTCGTTCTAAGACTAACATATCGTTGATTCACGGTAATTCAACGGTCAGTCGTTGAGGGACAGCTTATTTTAATACGATCAGAACTGGTTAATAATGACATACAAAATCTAATAATTTATCCACCTACACGTGTTATGTGGGAGGAAAATATGAACAAAATATCGTTGTATTTTGAAAAACAACAGATGTTCAGCACGTGTAGGGCCATTGAATTAGTCATAACAAATGAAACTCCCTTAATATGAAATTACATCAAATGACAAATATGTTCATTAGTTTAAAGTGCTACTGCAGCGAATTTTTGGACCTAGTTTTTTTTAGCTTAAATAAAAATTCAGTCTTTTAGAAGCATTTTGATATATATTTGACCATCATGCGATGCTTAGAAGTTGCCAAATTTAACCTCTGAAGTTGGTTATCGCGTGCGAACTTTTCCGTCGCCATATTGATGCCGTGACGTCATAAGATGAACGGAAACGAAGATATGAAGGTCGTATTTGTAGTAAATTATATGGCGCGTCAACATATTGCAGTGGAATTTTTGTCTATTTCACTTGTTTATGGCGCAGATAACTGATTTTTAAAAATCGAAGAACAAGTGCTATATCTTATTGTTTATTTGACGGCGGAATGATGGTTAGAGATTCAGATAATAGGGTCAGTACTTCATCTGGAAGTCAACGAGTATGGACTAAGTCGGCTTTGAAATACGATGATGAACCAGTTGGCTAAACAGCTTTTATACAGCTTCACTAGACGAAGTGATAGAGAAATTATATAACGCCGCTGCAGATAGGCAACTACCATCTGTGACTGTGTTGGAGCAATCAAGCGATGGTACAATACCTGTAAAATTAGTGGTAAGTAGATCCTTTTTATTGCATGTATGTATATATAAACTGTATTGTGCCTCGGTATGTATATGCCTCGGTATTGCGTCTGAACACATCTGGTGTGTGTAACTTAATATTTAGTATGAACTGGATTGTGTGTGACAAAAATATATAAAAACGTTTATAAACACAAGCATATTCATAGCCTAATAATTCGCAATACTCAAAATGATTTTGATTTTGTTTTCAATAGATAGCGATATGTGTAATTGGCAATTACGGGCTGTGGTTCTATTGATGGCTATAGTTTTACTTGGATGGGAAACAGAAGAAAATAATTTCCAACAACAGAGACACAGCTGCCTTACGTTTGAACAGAAAAGCGGTCGACTTTAGTTGGATTAGGCTGATTGTTAACCATTGAGTCAAAATTGTGCCACTGTGCAATATCACATTTACTGTAATATTTTGAAATTATATTAATCTTCAAAGTCACAAATATATTTCTCACATAAATAGCGTACCAGTACAATATTATACTATTGTATTATTATATTTATTGTTACTTTATACTATGCAATATGTATTATTGATATGACTGAATATAACTCCAATGTCATCGTTTCTCTCAAAATAACATCAGAAGTCTTGACGAAACTAGGTCAAGCACTCAAGCCGTCAAGGCATGCTGAATTGTTGTCTTTATTTCAATCTCAAGATGCTCTGGACAAGAAAGTAACTTAACAGGAGATAGCCTTTTTACAACCACAAATGCTCTAAAACATAAGAAATGTTAAACACTTTAGACTAACAATATAGCATCATTTGCGCAAAATATTCACCATGTGTCAGTGTGCGAACATATTAATTTGTACTTCACTATAATATCACCTGAATTATTTGCCTTGCGTCTGTTAGTTGTACTTTAGCCAGGGGAACAATTCTAGCCATGTAAATTGTATAAACAGTTTCTTCCTTCAGTATTCTTTCCATTTTACGAGGTTTTGTCGATGAAAATAAGAGATAGCACGAATCTTCAAAACGGGGTCAATCAAAACACTACTAGGTTCGCAGATGCGTGAAAACCTGCGGTCAATGTTTACGGATAAAATTCACTGCCTTTCTTTCACTCTGTGGATCTGTTTCTTTGTTGGGAAATGGATGCATGGGTATTCCTTCAGGCTGTTCAGAATTCGTGCAATAATCTAAGTTAGAACTGCCAGAAACACGGCCTTCGTCTCCGCGTTTGTTGGTTTTACTATAATTTTAATACGCCATGATAAAATCGTGTTCATCTTATGACGTCACATGGCATCAACATGGCCGATCAAAAGTTCGCACAGGAAGTGCCAAAAATGGCCACTTTGGAAGGCTATAAAATCGGTTTGAATTGACCAATTTCAATTCTGTTTGTGGTAAACAGGTCAGGAAGGAAAGCACTTTTAATTAAGCTAAAAAAATGAGGGTCGAAAAATTCGCTGCAGTAGCACTTTAAACACGACAAGCCAATGTTTTAGATATGATAAAGTACGGATTGCGAGTTTGAAAATCAACGTTGTCTAAGCCGAGAAAATCAAATTTAAAGTTTAACATGTAAATTAACATGATATTAGCATTGCCTTCGTTTCAACTGTGATATACATGAAATACACATTACTTGAACTTTTTCGTATTGTGATACATTATACTCAACACGTCTGCATGTCATTGAAAGTTATCAAAATACCACTACGAAATTCCCCAGTAATGCACTATATGATATATGTATAATGTAGGTAAGTAAGTAAGTAAGTAAGTAAGTAAGTAAGTACAGAGCTAAGCTGAATTACGAGGGACGCAGCTCAACCTGATCGAGTCGAAGGCTTTCTAAGGGCGCCTATGGCAGCCACCTTATGACTCATGTCTGATCACGGAGCACAGCACGGTGGAAGGGGCAGTTAGGGAGATAATCCCAACCCACCCTGTCAACATTCTCTGTGGAAGGAAACCGGAGTACTGGGAGAACATCCATGACTTTCGGTAGAGCGTTGACTGACTCTTCACATAAGTGTCATGCATGAGTCCGTAGCGAGAATCGAACCCACGACCTCAGAGGTGAAAGGCGCTTGTTCTGACGATTGCTCTGACGAATGTGCTTTATCTTTAGTATTCTCCATCTTTCAATTGTTCATCACGACGTAAGAAGAAGCAAAACCGTAATAGAAATAATGAGTGGGGAATCGCTGGACGTTGTTAACAAGTTACAACAGGTTTGTGAGCACAACGTTGCCTGAATTATCTTAAATCAAAATATAGTATAAATTTATATACCTCACAATCATATTTGTAAAATTGAACCCTGTGTGGATGGTACAGTAACCAGGCCTGTTTCAAGATGGCGTCCTTCAGTTGTTACGAATTAAAGTTAGATTGCTAGATTTTTATAAAATAAATTAACCCCAACCCTAGAAATCAAAATTAGTAAGGAAAAGGAGTAGAGCTGTGTGGTTCCAAAAATTTTATCTCGGTTCCGTTTTTTTTTGGGAACAGAAAAACCTCCGTTCGGTTATTCTCAAAAAAGAAGAACAGTGCAAATGTATGAACTCATTTATGTATGTTTCGAGCAATTTTACTAAATAGATGAATTTATGCCTTAAATTGTAAGTTTGTATAAATCTCTGAATATTTTAAAAGAACAATTGGAATTTATTTATGAACATGAAATATTTCTTTTTTAAAAAAATTTAAAGCAAGTGCACAACAATAACTATCACAACTACATAAAATATCAACTATTTGAGCACTTTGTACAGTGCATATTGTGCACAAAGAGCACAATCTTGTTATTTTCCAAATATTCCAACCTGCAATCAGATGGGGTTTCGCGGGCGTTAAACGGGAAATTAAAACCGAAACTACCGGTTCTTTTGCGTATAATTTTTCGGTGCTAAAAAAAGAATCGGAAGAACCGAATTTTTCGATTAACCGCACAGCTCTAAAAAGGAGCAACAACGAAGAAGACCTGTAGGGATTCGAACTATACGTGATCGAGCAAGCAAACACATAGACCGATTAGTTTGTTGATTAGATTTTGTTTACATTACGGACTCTACAGGGCCTGCGGAGGAGGCAGGGACTCTACAGCATCTGAAAGTAAAAGACCCTGACAAAAGATAAAATACACAACAGTCGTCAGTGTGTATTACTTCGGGGACGGAAAAAAATCGAAAATTCAATACCTCGGGGACGGAAAAAATCGATGAAACAAAATCGCTGAAGACATTGCACGCCTCCTCTCCTAATTTGTCTTATCTTAAGCTACTTTATTCACATTCAAATTGTAACACCGTTCTTACTTTTCCCCAACAGACACCTTTACATCTTTCTATTCTGACTTGTCAACCAATCTTAGTCGAATTCTTAATTTTCCATGGTGCCAGTGTAAATACGAGGGACAGAAATGGTCAAACGGCGCTACATCTTGCTTCGAAAAACGCAGATAGTGAATGTGTCAAAGCAATAAAACATGCAACAGAATCACCAAGATATTCTTCACATATTGTTGATGAAAAACCGGACCTAAACTTGAAAAATTTTGAAGGTATCTAACCAAAGCACAACTCATAAATAGCTCACTGCTATAAATAGCTCACTGCTTGAGTTACATTCTTTAACGAGGCAGCTCAATGGCGCTTTGAGAAACGTTATAGTAGAATCACAGAAATATCTTTCCCACATATTTTCCAATTATTTCTACAATAGGTCAACTTTGATATCGTTTTAAATCGTAATTATAAATTTATAGATTGCAAAAGTGGCTTCCTTTACCTTTCCATGTCAACATCCTTTCAAGTGCACCTAACCTCAATTCTTTTAACACTCATTCCTAAGAAACTTTGAAATGATTTTGTAACTTATTTTGAAGATTTTCTTTTTGTAACTTATTTTGAAGAGTTATTTCAGTTTTATTGATATGCAAGTGTCCAGAATTTACGTCACATATGAATAATGACTGATCAAAAAATGTAAGGTACAGTTAAATATCATGAAATAAAAAGGCTAAATGCTGTTTCAAATATAGGTATGTAATCCTCCCACAACGCTTTTACTTTAAATCATTATGCATTTGTGACGTAAATTCCGGATATTTGCATAAAGAATTGAGGTTAGGTGCACTTTCAATTTATTGCATCCTCTAGGGACTAGGGAATATTCATTAATAGCATTGTTTCTTTTTTTACAACTGATATTTAATGTGTATGACTATGTATTATAGGTAAAGCAGCATTTCATTTAGCAGCTTTATCTGGCAGTCAAGATATCGTGAAAACGTTGTTAGACATGAAAGCAGACATCAATATTCAGGTGGGATATGTGAATTTAGTTTATTTTACGAATTACTTACGAGTGAAAAAGTGGAGTGGAAAACCTAGATGACTTTAAATTTCATCACAAACAATCCGATCATAAAGAGTGACATGTGGCACTGCAGCCATTAAGCTGTTGCAAGTGACGTCACAACACATAATTCGACGTAATTGATTTGGTTTCACTATTTTGCGAGGCAAATGTTTAAAGCAAAATAAGGGGGCATCCATTATTGAGTACGTACGAAAAAAACGTCGAAAATTGAAACCATCCCCATGGCTTTGTACGCAAAGAACAATAGAAATGGCGTCATTTAAATAATAGTCAAAGGCAAAAACTGCAAAATGTCTAATATGAATTGAACATGTTTAATATGAATTCAGAATGGTAATTTTCTGGCGAATCCAGACAGTGGTTTCCTTTGCTGTCCATAGTGGCCACCATTATTTTTCCAATCACCTTTGGATAAGGCTGCATATAGGTTGTGTAGTATAAAACTATAAAAGCGCCAAGTGACGTATATCTGGCACTTTCAGGATTTTATTGCGACGATCGTCAAAGCATATTTGAAATATCTAAGTTGTTTTGTAAACAATTTATTTAGCTTATTTGAAAATCAAACCTTTCAAAAAAAATACATGGCCTTTAAACGAAGGTAGCCCGAAGGTAGCCCTATGACCTTTTATAGGGTTAGTTCAGTGTGGGATAGTGAAGACTTAGAGATTTTTATTCTGATTCGTATTCTGAACACTGGCCACAGTCACCACAACTACATAATTGTATATCAATTATAGGATGGAACATGTGGAAGAACAGCATTACATCTTACCGTAGAATCGCACAATATAAATATGATCACTTTCTTATTGAAAAATGGCGCTAATGTGAACGCTACTACATTCTCGGGAAATACTGCATTACATCTGGCTAGCGGCCTAGGCATGGACCAGCTAGTTCATCTACTCATTCGGAATGGTGCAAATATAAACATTACAAACATTGAAGGTGACGCTCCATTGTATGCCAAGGTACGTTAGAGTTAATAACTTCACTGTAAAAACAGATTGGTTAAAATAACCAATTTGAATTGGTTATCTCATGTGCACTTATATTTGAACAGTTTTTTTATTGTGATGCTTGTGGTGTTACTCTGAGTGTGCATCCACACCGGAGAAGCTGAAAGGTTTGCCTGACCACGGTGGGAATCGAACCCGCGACCTTTGGGATGCTATAGTCCAATGCTCTGCCAACTGAGCTACGAGGTCAAGTCGGTTCGAGTTGGTGATATTTCGGAACTGAGTCTTGTTCCTTCGATATCAATGATATTCTAAGATATGATAGGCTATATCTTAGAATATCATATCTTAGAATCATAAGTAAGTATCATACTATATCTTAGAATGCCATTGATATCGAAGGAACAAGACTCAGTTTCGAAATATCACCAACTCGAACCGACTTGACCTCGTATAGCTCAGTTGGTAAAGCATTGGACTGGTATCCCAAAGGTCGCGGGTTGGATTCCCACCGTGGTCAGGCATACTTTTCAGCTTGTCAGGTGTGGATGCACACTCATGCATAGTAACACCACAAACATCATATTCACCTGAGTACATAACACCAAAGTACATAAAACCAACACACATATTTTTTATTGGTTAAATTAACCAATATTTTAACCAACTGTAATCAATTTCACCAAATAATATTGGTCAAAAGAAATTAATGCATCTGCATGAGACAACCAATTCAACGTGGTCATTTCAACTAACCCGTTTTTACAGTATATATAATTGAAATACGGTATTACGTATAGCTAGCGGTGTAGGCATGGATCAGATTGCTCAGCTGTTCGTTCAAAATGGTGCAGATGTAAACATATTAAATTAAGGTGATACATATGTACTTAATTGTGATGATTGTATCTCCATTGTATACCAAGGTACGCTGGGCGTTAACTAAATAAATGTACAATGCAGGATGCACACTATACCGGTGAAGTACGCAGTTAGCGAGTTAGCAACATTACATTTAAATGCAATATGGAATAACATTTCGTTTATTGTTAATTACGTTTTTACAACATCTAACGGTTTTCAATATCTGCAAGTGTTCATTCGAGGGTAGAGGTTTAAAATAGTGGAAATAACGCACATACGTTTTTTTCTGATTTAGATTGTGACAAATGCACAATGGAGACCACCAAGAAAATCTCAAATGAAGACAATGCAACAAACAACAAATCCTGCGTGCTCATCAAGGACTACGAACAAGAATGCCAAACTAGTATCTCAAAGTGCAACCTTAACTTCACGCGTAAAGCTTTAGAAATAAAAATAGTTAGATATCACTCCTAAAAGTGTCTTGATAAAAAAATCATGTTTAAACAAATGGGGTCTTCACTTACGTGCATATTTCGAATGAAAAATAAACACAGTATTGCTTAAAAGGTAGGGCTGCATCGCATGATACGATCAATCTTGTCAGAATCTACGACGAAATGTTAAATTAAACTTGATTTAACTATTAACCATAATATCGTGGAAAGGAAAGAATAACCAAAGCTAGTCGACATTCAACGAGTGGCCGTCTGAAATTCAGCTTTCTGCTATAGCTATATTACATTTCATCATACTTTATATAGAATAACTATGCATGTGCTTATCCAAGTGCGCAAATTGTATTGTTCGTTACACTGCATGGCGGCACAATATTCAAACTTTTTATCACAGAATGATAGTTCGAAACCCTCATGCACGCGTTGGCAAGTGTAAGCCGTGCTTCTATGATCCAAAAAATCTGTAACAATTAACAGTGCAAAAATCTGTTAACCGAAACTGATCTGATTACAACATTGGGATCTAACGTTAACGGCCACAGATTGCTTCAAAACAAACATGGGGCAGCCGCGCTACAAAAGTAAAAGTTGAGTTCGGGTCGAAAAAAATTTTGATGATGGAAAAGACTTTAGTTTAAACAAGAGCTGCAAAACTTACATAGTTTTCAAAGCGTAAAATGTGATATAACAAAGCAGGAAAACTTGTCAAATTCAAGGGCAGGAAACTACAAATTGTCTCGAACACTTTTAGTTTTACGTATACGATTAATACGTAATAGGATGGTTTCTGAAATTTGGATGAAACAAGCACTCGCGAGTTTTTCAAAGAATAAAAATCTAGACTCACAACACGTTTTAATTAGTATAAGGTAGTGGATAGCCTACAGTATATGTAGCCTCCTCCGCAGGCAGCTTGGTGGCCAAAGGCAGAATTACGCAATAGTTATAGGGAAAGTATGGGGTAACAGGGGATCATGAGGGATAACCCATGATCGGGCTAGCCACAAAACAACGGAAAAAATTGCCCAATTACCATGGCAACACGGATTACCATCCTGGAAACTACAAACTAGTAAGAATCTAAATTGAGTAGATACGAAATATTGCATTTATTAGGCTTGGTTTCAATTTGATCCTAGCTGTTACACCAAGTGAACGTCACTTGTTGACCAAACGTCGGTCAGCAGCTCAGGTAAGGTGACAGCTACCGGATATTGAGAATTAGCCTGAGAAATCTGACCCATCAGGAACGAGAATAAAGTTCGGATGTATAACAAATATAACTATCAGTAGAGATATATATCGACACCCAACTTTGACATACTCGCACCGCCACAAGCAAACAGAAACCATGCTGACGAGTACATGTATATATAGAAATATTAAGCACTGACTTTATTATCTTGTTTTTCATACTTTACTCAGACTGGAGTTCCTTTCCATGGTATATTTTCCATTTTCCACTTTATAACATCATTATCTGAATGTTGTCTTATCTGTTCATCTCTCTGTTCATTGGATAAAAGTTGCGGTAGCTTATTTCCTTTAAATTCTACCACACCCATATCAGCAGAGTCAAATTTTCTTGGCGGAAGTCTATAAACTGCCGTATAATTATCCTCAGTATGTTGAAAACGTGGAAGTAGGTCACCAAAAACCTTTGGGATCATTTCTTTTCTCTATAACAATATATGACAAAGAATATTTTATACCAAGTGTCACAGTTCATGTATTCTTGCATCTCATTGGACAAGAGCGTATCATGTAAGAATCACGATATTCGACTGTCTCCCAGCAAAAGCTCTGAACAGTGGACATTACTTCATAACTTCAGTTGATAAAATCGTCGAGTAAAAAAAGCAAAAAATTTTAAAACTTGGTGTATAATAATTATAAAAATATTTTTTGACTGGGACTTTCGGGAAACAGTATGTTTTGTGAACCCACGTTTGAGCCAATGTTTCCAGTAATGGCATTCGCAGGTCCACAAATCATACTCTTTGATCTTTCCTCGGTCCCAGTCAATGCGCAAAGTGGACAAAATGGGCCTTTTATTTAGTTTTACTCTTTCTGTCTATGACAAATCATGTCATATATGTGACGCAAGAATTAATCAGAGATTCAGAATACTTTCCCTATACCCATGATTGGAAATTGAGCCTACAAATTGACACCCAAGATGAGGTAGCCCATCCTTACTGAGCATGCGTGGATTGTTACATTGCTAAATTAAACTGAAGATATCGTTGGCAAAGTCAATTTGAGGCTTTTTTACAAAGCATTCAAAGTAAAGCCAAAATGCTAAAACTAACTTACAGTAATCTTACATTAATGCTAAAATTAACTTACATTAATCCAAGTATAAATTGTTGCTTCATCTCCTTGCTTTGCCAGATCTATCATCTTCAAAATGACACAAATATTATACTTAGCACTTTTTCCAACTCTCATGAAAAGACAAACGTATTGCCAAATAGATTCACAACTATGTAATATATTTCGAAAAGGTGGGTGAGGAAATGTCATGAAATAGTAATCTGGACGGTAGAATGAAAAAGAACATCCGAAACGATAATTCACTGAACCACGGAAAAACACTTCAGACTAACACTGTACTCTATAGATTGTGCTCTGAATGGAATTTTCTTAGCTTGCTTGATAATTACAAACAATTATATATGCTTGATATTGCAATTGCAAACAATTCATAATTAACCTTTCTGACATGGGTCCATATCCGCCATTTTTGAGGTACGCACAACTATAGTTGCAATTCACGGTGTTTAACACACTCAGGCGCGGGAGCTAGGCAGTACCCAAAAGTGGTGGATAAGCATGAAAAAGGCTGAATTCAAATTTTCAGACAATCAGACAGATCTTATATGTAATAATATATTTTGAAAGTTCGGTACAGTATATTTGGAAATTAAAAGAAAATAAACAAGATATCAGTATAACTTCATGGTCTGTCTTAAAACACGTAGTTTCTTACAAGGCCAAAAAAATATTAAAAAATTATTAATGGTCAAAACACTTTATACAGCTACTATACAGGGTGTCTAAAAAAACGCTATGGAAATTCAACAGGCTGTCGTGCATCATAAACTTAGTTAAACAATTCAATTTTTACATACTGTAGGACGAAAGAGCTGTTATTTATCTTTTCTATGATACCTTTTTTAAACCGTAACGATGAGAAATGGCCACATACTGTACTCGTCAAATAAAAATTGCCGGTCGAGATCACATTCATCGTTACGATTTACAAAAGGTATCATAGAAAAGCTATGTGAAAAGACACCCTGTACAGATATGCCACATAAATGATAGAAGGATTTTGGGGGTAAAACTAATTACTGAAGGGATTTATAGATGGAGGAGTTCCGTCTGCAGTCGTGAATAATGCAACTATCGGTATTGGCTCCCTGACAGGAATCGAACCTGCGGCCCCGCAATTCTGGTGCAGCGCTCCTAACCAACTGAGTTACATACAGAGAGAGACAGTTGTCGAGCTCTAACCACAAGTTCATGTATAAATATTAAGGTGATGACAATTAATGTAAGGTGTATGGGTAAATATCAGGATTTTGGGTGTCTCACTCGATAGAACAAAATGTTGAAGAGATTTGTAGATGGAAATTTTGACTGGAATCGCAGGGCCGCAGCTTCGACTCCTGGCAGAGGGTCAAAAGTTGCATTTTTTGCAACTGCTGCTGGTTAGGTCAAATAAATTAATTGTACAAAAAATCCACTCAAAATTTCCATCATACAATAACATTCTAGCTAAAATTAAATTAGACTAATTTTGTTAAATTTAATTGACTAAATTAACACTCATTTTATGTTCTAATAAATATTATATAAATACAGAAGTTCTGCTAAAACCGGATTACACTGGATTACAGTTGATATTTTTACACAATTACTTTCATCGATAAACTGTCTTAGATATTCTTTTCCTGATGAACCAATGAAGAGATGGAATTGGAAGTTACTGCAGAAGTGCTTGAAGAAGACCCTAGTTCTCATACGAGGGTGGGAAAGCGTATTTTCGTGAGCCGTGAATGGTCAATATGTATTCGTGTGAAATGTGAAATGATTGATTTTAATGTTGTGAAATGTGATTTGTTCTACAGCCGTGAGGCGTGATTGTCAATAAAAATGCTCCACGAAATGAGAAATAAGGAGATTAATGAGAAATATTACCAGGTGAACGAAACAAAGATATTAACTTCTTGTTTGCACCAGGCAGAACCAGAAGTGGACGAGTGGTAAATACATCAGCTTTGGATGCTTTGGATGTAAAATGATGAAACGTTTTAAAAACTTTGTACAATGTACATTGTAAGACTTGTAAGATATAATGTAGTTTTAACTGCCAGGCAGAGAAGTGAGAGAACTCAAAATGTAGATACTGTAGCATGCACTAAACATACCTTTAATAAACCTATTATTATTATATTATTTTTATCTGAATCTAGTTTTTAGTGAAATTTATGTGAAATTGCTTAGTTATTTAAGACACGTGAATTGTGAAACGGCTTTTTTTTCGTTGTGAAACGTGACCCATACCCCGCTTTCTCACCCTCTCATATTGCCAAATAAATTTTTTACAGCCCAAACTGATTGCGAGTGCCACTACATTGCATAATATTCCCAGTCAAAGGGCCAGGTGAGTTAGTTGGCTGTCCTTAAAATGTGCTTGGCTAGCTGGT